>JAHLJT010003656.1:78074619-78263216 GCA_031308135.1 Acheta domesticus
TTACTCTACGACGACCACATGCACCTTGCGTTTAGCTTTAAGTCATCACCAAAATCCATTTTCTTTTTATATGTTTTACTGTACTACGTGAAACTCCTACTCGTTCAGATATTTGATATTGAGTCATGATTTTAGCCTTCAACATGCGGCAACTCGACCAACTTTCATTAGCGACAAATCATTTCTTCCCCCATCTGAAAATGTATCTTAATAAACAAATCTCAACAATTTGTTAATACGTACATCAAACAGTGAACAACTGTTAACATAGAAACTTACTTGAGCGATTTGAATAAACTTGAACTTGTAAAATCATGATAAACTCTTGGGTATTACGATGCAATTGTCACGCTGACTTTTAGGTTATACTCACTAATGTGTTCCCAAACCAACAAAAATATATGATCAGTGTTACAAAACTCTAAGAAAAAATATATGAAATTCAATAGAACAACTACATAGCCTCGCCACGTAAAATAATTTAATAATTATAACATGGAAAAGGTGAAAATTGTGATTATTCAGCTTGGTTCTAATAGGCCCCCCAATACGGCAAGGTACTGTAATATCCGGCCACTGCCACGACGAAGCCGAGAGCCCAGAAAGGGGACCACCCGAAAACTAAGGTGCGTGTCGACTTGGGGCCCCCTTCCGTCTCCTCCCTCCTTACACTTTAGGCTATTGACGTGAGTATCGCCAGGACTATTGCTACCTGACAGGGAGGTCCATGTTCCCCCTTTAGGACTTTATATGTGGGATCTAGGTTCGTCCTCATGAACGCCCCTAGCCCAATCTAGCGAAAGGTCGGCGGCGCCCTTGACCCACTGGTTACCCGGCAACACGGGGTTTAGCATATGCCACCTCCCGCCTCCACATTGAAGATAACGATGTGAGTGCACTGTGAAAACTTAAGTTTCGGGTGCTACTGACAACTCTCCGCCAGAGATCGCGTCTTCCTAAGCAGAAAACAACCCTCCCTGCGGGGAATGAACATGGAGAGGGGGAAGCGTGACCTTGGTGTCAGACAACCCAGGTTAATCGCGGAGCTCATTTCACACATCCTAGCCGGATGGCTGGGGGGCGCCAACGTGTTCGCTGGAAAGCGTGTTGCAGAAGCGGAAATGTTATGTTCACCATACTTGAGCACCCATCAACAAACATATATTAATATTTAAGTAACCACATAGATTAATTTAAAAAAAAGAGAGACGGACGATGCCCGTGAGCCATAGGCACGAACCGCCCCTGCTCACATCTTGATCAGTGTGAGTCCGTGAGGACATTGAACTTCAATTCGAACTTGTTCCACGTATATCTTAAAAGCTGTTATTTTCTCTCAGTCTGTACCTCTTAGAATCTGTTTCGAAATAACTCTGGACAGAAACGTTCACACACGTACTTTTTGACCCTGCCGCTCCCGGCTGGCGCATCCGACGGCCTGAAGACCCCTTCGCAATGCAAGAGGGCCGGAACCTTCGTTCTTCACGAAGGTTCCGCTTAAACCCTATCCCAATCCCAAGTCCTTCGCAAATCTGGCCGCTGTGTTGTGACCAGGAGCGTATGGTGGAAGAGGCGTGGAGATGCTACCTGGCAGTCCTTTTGGCAACTCGCTGTGACGAAACTTGGACAGAAATGACAAATATAATGAATATTTACGAAGGATTACTACTACGTGCAAGCGCTGAATGCTCTTGTATGGGCTTGGAGACGAGTAGACGCAACGATTTTTTAATGATATAGTTGTTTCGAATGCATTTAGTTCTGGATGTTCAATTTATATATGAAATTATCCTTGCTTGCCTGTATGATGTGCTGGAAATAATGCCTAGAAAGTATGTGGTGTTGTAGTTCTATTAGTTTTTGTTATGCAACCAATGTTCATTTTAACGTGTGTCAGGAAAGTCTCTCCGCACTAAGCCGGAATCACGGTCTCCAAACAATAGCATTTATCTTCATAGTAAATCACTGGGAAAAACAAGTGAAGGGACTTCCATCATCTGTTATGATTGTGGGTAGTATACAATTACGTTTTTATATTTTTTACAAGCTGCAATTTTTGCTACCAACATAATTTTTGTGCCAGAACTCTCACCAACTAGTTCCACTGTGGAGAGACTTTCCTGGCGAACTGTACTTTCTGATGCCCAGTGTTGTTAAATGGCACCAAGTTAATTTTAAGAAAGAAGAATGTTTTTAGATCTTGTAGTCAATCAACAATCAATAAAACAGAACACTTGTCTAAGTTGCATTATTGATGCCCAAACTTAACATATAATTTCAAATGGCATGACAAGGCACCTACATATTTTAAAAAATTATACCAAATAAAAATCAGTGTCTCCATTCAAGGCACAGAACTATTTTGATCGTATAAGAAAGCTTCTTAAGAGCATTGTAAATGTATCAATTCAACAAGAATTCGTGTTGAAATTTATCATTTCATTTTTCTCTGTTTACATAAAATGGGTCAAGAACTTTCAAGCGCCTCAGTGCATGTTCCTTTTTATAATTTCAAAATAGTTTTTAGGTATATCACATTGCTATTAAGTGCTCATTGAATTAGTGACATAAAATAATTCTCCAAAACTACATGCCTAATGCTTATTCAGTTAATGTTTCCAACTGCACTATTTAGGAGATATTTACTCTTACTTACCACTCATGCAAACGAATTTGTGATGTAACCAATGTTGAAGATGGGGACTACCTCATCCTGGGTGCAATATGCTGAAGGGAAATTTTCCTGTTTATTCACATTTCTGTATTATAAGTAATAATTTTAATAAAAGATATAAGAAAATTGTAATCAAAAAAATTGTGAGTTATTTTTTATGTACTTTTTTCTTCTCTTGCTGTCTTTCTCCACTGAACTGAACTCATTTATTTCAGTTCAGAATGAATTTGCCTATAATAAATCTTGTAAATGAACGTGTTTCGGAACCAGTAAACAGGAACAGACTTGAGAGCGTAGGCTTCCGCGGTCGGAGTCAGTATTTACTTGCTGTGCGGGAGACGTGTGCCTTGGACGCGGCGTCTCCGGGAGAGTAAGTAGGAACAAAACTTACTAGTCAGATCACTCCACAGACAAACTTCGCCATATTATTTCCTGAATTGTTACAGGGAGAACTCAACTGCAGGGAAAAAATATTTCTAAAGTATTCATTTCTGCCTCAGAAATGTTTAACACGTAGTGGGGCCTTTAATAAATTAATCTTAACCATCAGAATTTGAGCCTCATCGCTAAAAAAACATGATTCACACCAAGCCTTAAAAACTAGCATTTCTCTCCCTTCTGTTTCTAGTGACATCACCTTCGCAAACGAGTGGAGATACCTTTGACAAGGTAAAAGGTAGGTCACCTATTTTCGGTTAACATATTTTGCATTATCTTAAAGTGATTTCATTCATAGTATTTCAAAGCACATTCCTTAGTAAGTCAGTAATTGATTTGCCCAAGAATGGGACAGTTTAACAACATAGAAAAATTCGAAGAAAGAAAAAAAATTTAATTAAAGATCAGTGAATCATGTTAAACATTTATTCAGTTTGAATTGCAACATAATTTGTACTACATACATATATTTTTTGCATTGCTATTTATATGTGCAGTGAAACTAACCAAGGAACTCAATGATGTCCAACCAAAAAATGAAACTTGATTTGAAATGGAAGATAAAATGCTGAAAGATTCTCTGTGCGCTGTGGATTGTACACTAAACCACAGAAAATAGGGATATTTCTGACATTAATTATTGTGCAAAGACAAGGTACTTGAATTAAACAGGTTTATTGGAATGTACGATATTTTGTACTTTTTTTATTTCATGTGTAGGATCTTTGGAAAAAACAAACTTACATGAAGTTCATCACAACATTGTGAATGAAAATTTAAAATGTATTGGAAATTTAAAAAATAAATAACAATGAGGCGTCTTCTTGGCTAGTTTTTGCAGATACTGCCTCAATACGTCTCCGCCCTGCCCTACCTGAAACGAAGTTCTATTTATTAAATCTTGAACAAGTATTCATAAAAATAATTCAGTATTGAATATTGTTGTAAATAAAATACCTTTTGCTTTTAATTTGAATTTATGATTTCAACACATTTTCCCCAATGTACCTTTACAGGTGTTCTTACAACGGCTATCAAGAATACTTGTGGGTATGCAAGATATAAACATTACTAGATGTCACAAATCTACCAGCTGCTTGCTTCTGAATGCATATCCATAGATCATGTCTTCATTTCGCTACAACGCCATAATGCCATAGTATGTAGCGTTGTGTTAACGAAATGAAGTCACAGAAACGAGCTCTATTTACAAGATTTTTACAACTATGTGTAGCTCTGGAGGTTATGTTCGCTATCGCCGTTACTCCCACGCACACTGGATTCTCATCGCGTGGGCTAGTGCATCCTCCAGACGCTTTACGCGCCGGTGCTGAGGACACCCCGTTCAAAGCACTCGCCGTGCCACGAGGAATCCACGTCCGCCTTCCGGCATAGCAGTTTGCGACCGCCCTCAAGGCACTCTGAAAGCGACAGTTCTCCGCCTCCGTGTATCTCTGCCACTTATTTTTGGCGGGTAAGTGATCTCCACTGCCTCCTTGAGAGTGAGGGTGGCCAAGCTCGGCCCACACATGCCCACTCATAGGGTGGTCACGTTCCACTTGCCCCTCTCGCCTTCCGTTCATGGGGTCAACGACATCTCTCCTCAGCTGGCCCTGTTATGCGCTATGTTATGCCTGGCATGTTATGCGCCTATGTTCCCACGTGGCCGCCAGATGCGTCAAGCTGGAACAGCATGTCAGCACACCGAAATGAAACATGAAATAATTTATTACTAATTAAATGCCACAATTGGATTTTAATTGCCACGTATCTTCGGGGCGAAAACGGGGTGTGCTGCTTGACGCGACGCCAGCACACACGTCAGTGAAAAAATTAGGGCGTATCTCGACGGAAACACTCAGATAATATATTGCCACAATTTGGAATTAATTATCACGTATCTTCGAGCGAAAACGGGTGTGAGTGGCTTGACGCGACACCAGCACACACTTAAATTTGGGTCGTAGCTCGACGGAAAACCCCATATATTTATTGCTAATTAATTGTCACAATTTGGAATTAATTGCATGATCTTCCGGGCGAAAAACGCGTTGTGAGCTAGCTTGACCCCGATGTCAGCACACCACAGACAACATATCAGTTATGAGCTTTACAAGAGCTTCTGTGAAAGTAAGCGTCAGCTCTTTTGAAAATTAGTGGCGCTACAGAATGGCACAGACTTTCCCTTATTAGTTTTCTATTTTCTTTGGTCTCGACTAGTTATCTGGACTTGTAGAAAATTTCAGTAGTTGCAATATTGCATGTGATATGTGCAATTTAAAAAATTACAAAAATGCAATTATTTGACTTGTCTTTCACGTCGCAAGACACGCAGTCTTGCCAGCTGCATCAATTGCCGCCAAAGTACATTTTTTTTTTTACATTTCTTAATTTTCGGTTTCCTAATAGTTGGATGGAAATATATTTTAAGAATATTAAATGATAGTAAAAACCTCGTCCAAAATGGACATTTTCTTTGAAAATTTTGGAGTCGCTTTTAAGAAAAGGCGTTTAAGCGCTACTGTAAATGCGAAAATGAAGTTCTTTTCACTGGAATCGTTGTGATTTCGAAAAAATTTATGAGAGTTATTTGAAGCACTCACAATACAATAGAGTTTACAAATCGCTGGAACTGTGCATATTAACAGTGTGAGAGATCTTTCCAAAAAATGACATTTGTGTAATATTTGCAAAAACAAAGTATTACCCCAAAATGAATTAACGTCATATCAAACAGTGTAAATAGCCCTATCTGTTCGAAAAGTTTAAAGAAAAACTTTGGGGACATTTTTGAGAAAATGGCGTTTGGACATTTCTGAAAATGCGGAATTTTGAACTAGTTTTCACAGAAAATGGTTTAGTTTCGAGAAACTTTATATGACATATTTTAAAGCACTTACACTATAAATATAATAATGTGAATAAATCGCCGCTGATGTAAATATTAATGACGCGTGAGACAAGTCAAAATAATTACATTTTTGTAATTTTTTAAAATTGCACACATTGCATGCAAATATTGTGCGAAAACTACTGAAATTTTCAAAAAAAATGTACATGACCTTAATGATACAACTCACTATGGAGGACAAATATCTGTCGTTAATTTTGTAGTTGTAGGACAATGTCAAAGAAAATTCAAACTTTTGCCATTTTCGAAAAATTCAGACTCAACCGTGAAATTAGGACATATGTCACCTTTATAAGTGTATTTTACTCTATTCTTAGAAGAAAATTAAATAAAAAAATTGGAACCGTTTTTGAGAAAATGTCGGAGGGGCTTCATGTAAAGTACCCCCAAATTATATAGTTTTCTGTGAAAACTATCTCAAAATTTCATATTTCAGAAAAACGCTCAAATGTCATTTTCTCAAAAACGGATAGTGCTAATTGAACTGTTAATATGACGTAAAGTTTTTGTTTTTTTAATTCCACTTTTTTCGAAAACTCAAAAAACTTCTGCGAAAAAGCACTTCAAATTTCGAATTTGCAGTAGCGCTGAAACGCCATTTTCTTAAAAAAGGCTCCAAATGTTTCAAAGAAAATTGCCTGTTTGTGACGAGGTTTTACTGTTCTTCATATTCTTAATAAAACACTTCCTTTCCACTATTAGGATACCGAAAAATTAAAAAAAAACGTCAAAAAGCTTGTTCTTTGGGCGGCGATAGATGGCAGCTGGCAAGAGTAGGTGGCAACGTCCAAATAGCAGCCGAAATCAAAGGAATAGAAAACTAAGGTGAGAAAGTCTGTGCCTTTCTATAGCACCATTACTTCCATTAAATTTGTTTCATTGGGAAGGTAATTTGGGGAAATTCCGTAGTTGTGGCGGGGAAAGAGTTCGCAGCACTTCTGGCAACCCTGGAAGGAAAAAAAGGCGAGAAAATAAAAAAAATATAGAAATTTCACTTTCAATATACACCAGTGGCGTAGCTTGGGGGCCGGGTGATACCAATTAAAATATTTTGTAGTTGGAATTATATAATTTAAATAATTTACTTAAAAATGTATATATTAAGCAAGACTAGCTGATTTGGCTCTATTGTAATAAGAAAATGACATTGCAATAAGCATAGATTTTAAAGAAACTATAAATAAGTTTGCTGCCCTAAAATCTCGTAGAGAGGTTTTATAAATAACATACATTTGTTGATCTTCTCCTCTGAACACATGTACATCTTTAACCAGATTTTTTATTATCTTATCTACAATAATATAATCAATGAGGCTACGTGTTCCTCTTGCTGCCCAGGTAAATTTATCAATATCTTTCTTTCGGAAGAATGTATTCGTTATATTTAGCTCATTATAAACACAGAAATCAATTAACCTTCTTCCATTATTTTTAACTGTTGTTTCGCCAAAGGTTCCCACAACATCAGACACAGGTTGTGATCCTACTCTTGCATTGAGATCTCCTGCAACTATGACATTATCGTTTTTATTAATTGTGTTTATCACATTTTGCATATCTTTATAGTATGCTTCACTATCTTCATTTCTACCTTCTTCGGAGCATATGTTCCAATTATTGTTATATAACCACGTGGTACTTTTAAAGGCAACAATATTATTCTATCATTAATAAATCTGTAGCTTCTGATATATCCTTTCCATTTTTATCAATTAGAATAGCTACACCACTACTAGCGTGCCTTGTCTGAGCTACCCCCAGTCCACACATAACCATATCTCTAATACCTGACGTTCCGCGAAGTTTCTTTTTGTCTCAGGTAGTACCGCAATATTAATTTTCTTTCTGATCATAACTTCTATTATTTTTCTTCTTCTTTTGTATGCATTCCTCGAACATTCCAAGGCATTATATTTAAATTACCAGTAATCCCATTTCGTTTACCTCTTCTTGGCCGTGTCGTTATCAAAATTTGAGTCCGGCATATTCCCATCGAACAAGCGAGTATATAAATTAATTCCACAAACGTTACCAGCGTCTCGTGGAATGCGATGCTTGATAGGGCTGTTATCTTCAGGTCTGCATCCTAACAAGCTATGTACCTGGTAGCTAGGGTTGTCCCATCCGCCATTTCTGCCGTTAGGGTCTCTCCTTTGTTACCCCAGGCATGAGCTGTAGCTGGTTGGACCGTACCTCAAAATATCTGTGATGAGCTCCAGCATTATCGCTGCACACCATTCTAGCAAGTTTACTAGAACTTCCATCTCTCGTTTGTTTGTCGACCCATGCCGCCGAAGGGATTGAGTACCACAACCTTGGAATGGGTTACTCGACGTAACAGGACCTACCACGTGAAGGTGAGAGAGAAGTTGAGATGGAGAGGCTAAGAGAGAGACTTACTTGCGAGAGTCTCTTATTTTCGCTTCTACCCCCTTAGGCCCCATAGAAATATGTTCCTTAAAGAAATCTCTTCCTTAAAAACACCTTCAAATCAGTTCATGTTAAATTTTTGAAAAGGAGTAGTTTCGTGTAATTTTTTGTGATGTGAAGGAAACATTAAAAAAACATTTTTTCTCAAAAAACACTTGTAAGGGACGCAATATTGCGTTCCTGCCTGAAACGTATATCAGTTGATACAAGCTATAATAATTTCTCAGAAAATAATTTAGAAATATACATAATTGCAATATACATTTCTCCTGTAACTTATTAATTTTTGATTTGTGAAGGTATATTTGTATTTTTCAATTTTTGAGTTTACTTTTATATTTTTATGCTAATTTCATTGTATGTCGGAAATATTTAAAATGTCAAATATGGTTAGTTTAAACAATCTGTACAAACTTAATTATAATAATAACACTGAAATAATATTTCATTCTCCTTAAATATCACATTCAAAATATAAAATAAGGTGATAAGCGGATTAACTGGAGTTTCTTGGCTACATAACACCGTTTTGTAATTTTGATATTTTTTGCTGCGCGGTGTTTGATCTTTTTATTGCATGTTTTTGCACGATTTGGGGTTTTTACTGCACGTTTTAGAGAGTTTTACTGCAAGTTTTAGGGAGTTTTACTGGACGTTTAAAAGAGTTTTACTGCACGTTTTAGAGATTTTTGCTGCACGTAAGTCCAGTCTTTACTCATCGCCCAGCAACGCGTGTGCAGTTCACAATGGTCTTCTTTTTCGAAATCGTTGCAATAGTTTTGATGCAAGATTAATGTAAGGGGTTATCCATAAGTTACAAAACGCTAAAGGGGGAGGGAGGGAGTCTGATGCAGTGTTACTCTACGTTTCGTAGGTGTAGGGAATGATGGCCGTTAATTAGTTCTTAAGCAAGGAACTATTTACTTGAACGTTAGGATCCCGACACTAGCAGAGCTCTTACTGCAATCCAATGAGAATCATCGTAATACACGTGTATTTGTTTACATCAGGATTTTTCTTACGGTGAGCGGATAACCTCGAACGCACGCCACGGCATTGTTGAGATGTATTAATAAGGAGAGAAATTGCTGTATAATAATTTTACGTAACCGTTACTAACGTGAGAAAGCATTGGCTCTTGTAGCACCAATAGTTGTAAATGCTGGGAGGGTCAGTTTTATTTATTTTTGGGGGGAAACCAAAGAAACCATTTTAATAGATTCAGCAAAATACCATTTAATTCGGCCAATAGTGTTCTTGAATTAAATCTCAAGAAATTCACAAAATTGGGGAAATTTTAATGCGTTGCTGCGATTAACATATTGAAGTTAAGTTAGTTGGCTTGCGTTGTATTATTACGTGATCTTTATGACAACACGCCAATATGCCGAAATACATGATGCCTAGAAACCTAAATCCAGGCTTCTTACTATCTTAAATTCGCCCAGTCTTCTCAGTGATTTGTAATTCCCGCTGTAGCTCAGGAGGAAAGCCAATCAAGAACGTCATCGCCTGCTCCTCCACGTGCGCAGAGCCAGAAGCTGATGTTCGGGTTCTCGGCGCGTCCGCCAGGTCGCGCGGCGTGCGCCGTTTAGTGGTTTCCTCCAGGAACGCAACGGCGACGGCAGCGCTCGTATTGATTGCCGGAGGCGGTGCGCGGGTGGCGCGCGTGGTGCAGCATCCCTCCCTCCCCGGGCACTGTGCCACTAGTGACCGCTCGCCCGCGCGCGACTGTTGCCAGGCCGCGGGCGTGGAGAACTCTGTCTCCTATTCAATCCCCCCCTTCAAATGTTAGACGTATTTTGATAATTCTGTGGTCACGGGATAAAAGTTCTTAAGTCAAAAATCTTAGTTTAGAGAAGAAAACAAGGGTTAGATTATTAAGCCAACGCTTCTTCCTATGTTCAACGCTATTTCCCTACGCCTTTTTTTCTCGTTCAGGAGGCAACATTTGAATTCGGTCGTTTTACTAAAATAAAATATAGATACTTAACTTGTAGTTTCAGTACTTACCCCAATTTCGCCAAAAAATTACATAGGAACTATAACACCGTGTCCACAGAATTAAATTTGTTCCTGGTTGAGGGGACAATTCTTAGAACAAATTTAATTATTAAAATACATTTGTTACTCAGTAACATGGTCACAAGTTCCCCTTTGGAAGAAAGGCCTAGAGTTTTCGTTTGTTACCTTCCTTTATTTGCCAAAATTAATTTAAATATATATGTTGGATGTATGTTTTATTTAAAAAATAATATCGCAACAAAAATAATATAAATATAGTATGAAAAATAATATCATTTAAATAATAATAATAATAAATTATAAATAATAAGTATCATACATGCCCTACAAAAATAATTTACAATATAGCAACAAAATCGGCTGGATCTGCTCCTGCAATTTAGATTTATTTTTTGTTGCGGAATCGAGCGTAATTGCGTCCGAAAAAGGTGACAGGGAGACATTATTTATGTTAGTCGTATTTTTTAATTCCACGGTTAAATTATCAGAAGTTTACAGATCTGTTAGACCAAACTCGAAATCTTTTCTGAATTTTATTTTTACATGCGACATATTTCAGATTTCTTAGTATGTTCTTCAATTAGTTTCTTTGCATACACGTGTTTGCTTTTTATTAAACCTTTTTGAAAAACAGATTGTGATGTAGTAGGTACCGACATGTGTTCCGAAGAGGCCAGAAAATTAAGAAAAAATAATCGTGTGAAATGTTAAGTAAAATAAATATGGTTACCAGGTTTGCCGAGTGCACCGAAATTTACGTTTACTCTTGATTGTTACGTGACAGTATTTAAAGAAAATTATCTTAGACCTAACCGCAAGATGCTGATGCATTCCGAAACCAACACTTCTTCCAAATTGAAGTTTTCTCGGAACTTCTTAATTCTAAAATGATTGATAAAATTATAAAACGAACATCCACTTAAATTAAAATTTGTAGGCAGAGTTGAATATTATTCATGTATTGTTTAAAATTTAAACATACCAATCATAGAAGAATCAGAATGATTGTCGAAAGATGACAGTTTTAACCCTTTAATCGATTTTTGTTAAAGTAAATGCGAACTGCTTTAAATTATGAAAGAGCACACGTGTCTTTAAAAAAACGATTTTTTTGGGGGTCCATGCAATATTCTTGTGTTTGATGGATTTGTGATTGCTACATCAACGTGAACGCATGGATTGATGCGTGTTGAGAGCCATAGAAAACTGTTAATGATAGCAAAGTTTTCTTCATAGATCCACAGTCCCATGTCGTAGATCTTTTCTTCAAGGAACCCGAACTTCATTGTATTGTGTTGGCGAATTTTGCCATGCAATCCCTATCGTCCCAAAATTTCATCGGTGCGTAAAGTTTCAGGTTTGAATTCTCCGAAAGTTGTATGGTTTGCCAGACAGTTGGGGACTTGGATCCTTTAGTGCCAGTAAAGTGCACGTAATCATGCACGGCCAGACCGACTACATGCTGTGGATTGGTGAGATTCATGCTTGAATACTATCTATTGCGAAACTTAAACCAGTCAACATGAGGTAGAAATTAGTCCTGCTCACGGACCGACTATTTGCTAGTCTCTCTATTCATATACGCAGGCTCGAGAAATAAAAATATGGGGGAAGGGGAGGACACGATTCCTCAGTCCCCCCTCCCTCCCAAAGTTTTTCAAGCATATCCAGTAGTTTTACCCTTACTTTGTTTTGTAATAAAACTTTCGGTACTATTACGTATTATTCTTTTTGTAACATTACGAGTGAAATGCTAACCTGGAGTACACAAAACTGTTTTGCCGTTCGTTCGACAAAAAATAATTTAAAAATTTAACAAACAGTCCTCTCCTATCCTATAGACACGCAATTCTGTGCATTGATGAACCCAATCACAGATCTCAGTCTTCATCGTCTGGTGGCGCGCAGCTAAATTATTACATATTGATGCACTCTTCAGTCTCTGATGTAGCCGAAAAAAGTGAACAAAAGTAATTCTTTTGTAAATATATTAAGGTTATTGTTGTAAATCATAGCCTAAAATACTCCTGATCTTCAAAGAAAGCTAGCACAAAAGTTTCATCAGTATTGGTTCAATACATTCAGAGATTAACGAGCTGTAAATCAACGCACTTGTCTCTCAATATATTTATATTCGTATAGATATACAAATAAATTGTTGACTCAGAAATTGTTGCGAAATATTATCGGCACTTGACACACAATATCGAGGCTTTCTCCAAAACTGTTACAAATGTACCTGAAGTGTCACTTCTCGAAAACCTGGAGTTCTTATCTGCTTAAAGAGATGTCTTCCCCCAAGGAAGGAATCTCTGCGCGTGGCTGCACAGAGATAAGCCTGGAATCCGATAAGAGCGTATTATTCACCCACCGTGCCGGATAAGCACTGTCGATAACTCTCTTCCTGTCGTGTATCTCCGCCGAAGGGGTCCGCGTTGAATTCTATAGGAGGAATATTTTGAATATCCCTTTGAAAAGAAATGGTATTTGTCAATTTTATTCAGTTCACGAGAAACTTTTCGCGCAATATTTTGTGCAATATGTGTAATTTAAAAAAAAATACAAAACAAGATTTTCTCGTATACGGTTCCACATTTTTTCTTTAAACTTTTGGTAAGGACAGTGCCTAATATACTCTGAGATGCCATTATTAGCGGCAATTTGTCCACATTATTTTATTTATGAGTACATGTGCATTAAATAATGACAAGTAAAGTTTCTTGAAAACTCTACCGTTTACTGTGAAAACTAGCACAAAATTCCGCATTTTCAGAAACACTCAAACGCCATTTTCTCAAAAAAATTCTTTCTTTAAACTTTTCGAATGGACAGTGCTGATTGCACTCTTTAATATAACGTAAAGTTCATTTTGGAGTATTTTTGTGTTTTTTTTAAATTACACAAATGTCATATTTTTAAAAAATCTCTCACACCGTTAATTTGCACATTTCCAAAAATTTGTAAAGACTATTTTATTTGTGCGTTGATGTGCTTCAAATGACTTCCAATGAAGTTTTTCGAAAACTCAAAAAAATTCTATGAAAAAGTAATTCAAATTTCGCATTTACAGTAGCGTTTAAACGCCGAGGCTGAAACGACCTTGCTGCTGACGGATCCTGAAAACTAATTAGCCCTTCACTGCCCTGCCCTGCTGTGGAATAGCTGGGGGTCTCTGCATTGTTTACTTCCAGGACCAAATATATCATCTAAAGTCTGCCTGGTGTCTTCTGACAATCTTGACTTTGTATATATCGTGTGTATCCTTCCATCTTCTACCTCCATCTACCCTAGTAATCACTCTCTTTGGCACCTATTTTGGGTTCTCCATGAGTGTTTTAATTGCTATTTAATATGGCTACCGGCTGGGAACTTACGTTGATGCTGAGTCCTAATTTCGGAGGCTCTAGTAGAGTAAGTAATGTCCTGGCCATGTAATTTGTCTGGCACGTAATTTCTGTGCCGGGCTCAGACCATCTCGGCATTGATGGCATTTCCCAGTATGCCTAAAAACAATGCCGCTTGTTCCTTATTCATTCCCATTTGGTCACGCCCATTTTAAAGTTTAAACAAATCGGTTTGCTACTCCATTACAGCGGGGGCGATATGGCGGTCCCACACTTGCTGAACGCCATCACTGTCACAAAACGTTTTGAAAACCTCTAATGTAAACTGTCGATAGTTGCCTGATACTAGAAACCGGGGTGGTCAACTCTAAAATACATTGTAAAGCCCTGCGTCCCGCTATGTCGGACTTGCCATTTGTACCACAAATGGAAAATTAGTGTGAGTATCCGTTACTATCAGTCATGTTGCTCCTTGAAAGGGTCCAGCGAAATCAATGTGTACTCTATCCCAAGGGACCTCTGTTTTTGGCCATTGCTATCGTGGACTTTTCCGGAATACTTGACATATCTCGCAAACCCTCACCATTCCCTCGATGTCTTTGTCTATACCACTATACCAGGCCAGTAAGAATTGTGTCTTGCCAGTTGTTTCGTTAATACTATGCCCCAGTGCCATTCGTGCAAAGTAGCTAATACTTCTTTTCTGAGGCTGAGGCCTGATGCCTTGCACGATTACTCTAGAACTGGTTTCCCTGCCCAGGAGTAGTACTTCAGCTTATTCTGTCATTTTCTCCCTTAGCTTAAAAATGGTACGTTCTTACCTCTCATGGGCCAGCCTTTCCTGACATATTCTGTCCTGCGGAGCACCGTGTCCCTGTCGGTGGCTTGTGCGATGCGCCTGGTCGTTGACCGGGAAATGCTGTACCGTCTTCCCCAGCTCCTGGTCTATTTGCAGACAGTCGATCTCCAAAGTGTCGAATTCTGCGTCTTCACCGACTTTGGGGGCGCGACATGGCGTCTACGTTGGCATGCTGTGCTGAGGTTCCGAAAATCAATTCATATGCATAATCCGACAAGAATAGACACCATCTTTGTATTTTTCTTGACTTGTTATCCGGGATTCTCTTTGCAGGGTGGAATAATACCGTTAGTCCCGACTTAGCGCACTGCTGCCTACGCAGTCAAGCAGCGCTCGCATTACCACACCAATGTCACAGGTTCTCATGTTCGTTGAAAGTTGATTTTTTGAAAATTGCAAAAGTGCAATTGTTTGGAGGCGTCTTCTTATAACTATAGTATTGATGATAGAGACAGTTTCCTTAAAGAAATTTCTTCCTTAAAAACATCTTCAAATAAGTTCATGTTAGGTTTTTGAAAATTAGAAAATTCGTGTAATTTTTCGTGATGCAAAGGAAAGTTTAAAAAATTTTCTGAAAAAACACTTCTAAGGGACGGTAAAGAATGCGGTGCATATCACTTTACAACTATCCCTCAGACTTTTCGAAAATTAAAAAACGTTAACATTTTAAAATTGAAAAATATTCATTTTAATATTGAAAAATAAATGAACATTCAGCTCTTTATTTCAGAGATGTAAACAATGAAAATTCGCCCATTGTGAACACGTCAGTAAACAACCTACGAAGGTGATCAGAAAAGATAAAAAATTATTTATCAGCTATAAAAGTTTTCAAAAACTGTGGACGACAGTGGACGTTGCTGGACGACTCAGGTCAGGGCCAGGCGTTCGTGGCCTCTGGACGACTCAGGTCGGGGCCACGCGGTCGTGGCAACCCGGTCTGGGCCACGCGGTCGGGGCCACTCGTTCGGGGCTACCCGGTCGGGGCTACACGGTCGGGGCAACCCGGTCGGGACCACGCGGTGGGGCAACCCGGTAGGGGCCATGCGGTCGGGGCAACTCGGTCGGCGCCACGCGGTCGGGACAACCCGGTCGGGGCAACCCGGTCGGGGTCACGCGGTCGAGGCAACTCGATTGGGACCACGCGGTCGGGGCAACCCGGTCGGGACCACGCGGTGGGACAACCCGGTCGGGGCAACCAGGTGGGGGCAACTCGTTCAGAGCCACGCGGTCGGGGCAACCCGGTCGGGGCATCCCGATGGGGGTCATGCGGTCGGGGCAACCCAGTTGGGACCACACGGTCGGGGCAACCCGGTCGGGGCCACGCGGTGGGGGCCACGCGGTCGGGGCCACTCGGCCGGGGCCACGCGGTCCGGGCCACGCGGTCAGGGCAACCCGGTCGGGGCAACCCGGCCGGAGCAACCCGGTCGGGGCAACCCTATCGGGGCAACCCGGTCGGGGCAACCCGGTCGGGGCAACCCTTTCGGGGCAACACGGTCGGGGCAACCCGGTCGGGGCAACCCTTTCGGGGCAACCCGGTCGGGGCAACCCGGTCGGGGCCACGCGATCGGGGTCACGCGGTCGGGGCCCGCCGCCCGGATCGTCCCCTGGTGCCCACTGTTGGCCATTTTATCATAATGTATCCATATTTTTTCTGGAAGTATGACCCAATCAACAAATGACATTTATCTTGAGAGGACTAATTATTGACAATAGTTTCCTTCATTTTAAGAATGATAAATATTGACTGAATCCAATCTCGATGTTTTGCATTCGTTTTGTTAGTGGATGTTTGATAGTTAATGAACGAGCAGATGATCGGCACACTGGAATATGAACTATCAGTCAATTTCCAAATCTTTACAACAGACTTTATTTAAGGAAAAATAGAAATCTTCAATTTTGTAATTTTGAAATGTTTACAATGAGGGTAATTCAATAATTAAGGAAACAAATTGGTCTGGAGAAAAAAGTTTGGTAATTTTACGATTTTAAATAATCATCACTGGGGTGAGATCTGTTCATCTAGAGGATCATCTTTGTTGTGTTCATAACCGCAAAATTAAGTTGAACAATGGCGAGTTCACTTGAAAATTCCTCATTGGGTGAACAACGTTCTGTGATCTTTTTCTTTACTTGCTGATGGTGAAAAACCATCTAATAAATACTCTAGCTTGGACTAAAATGTCTGATGAAAGTTGTATGAACCACGGCAAAATTTACAAGGGGATAGAACATTTCAAAAGTGGCCAAGACTCAGTGACTCAAAAGGGAAGTAGTATCAGATTTTATTTTGCCTTTGTAGCAGCAAAAATTAACCCACTCTGTCCTTTTTCGGAGGCATTGTTTCTCGCATTACAGTACTCACCAAAAGATAGACATTTCCCCCAAATAAAATTCCTGGACATTTTTATGGTATGTGGTATTTCTCTCTTCATGTTCACACAACGGTTTGACTGTACTGGGTATACTTCTCTGTGGACTGGTACTTCTGTTTCCTCTGATCCTCTGCCAATTTCATTAACTTGTCGTGAAGGACCACTTCCGTTGCTTCGATCTTTCTTTTTTTACGTTCGGTCTCCAAAGTCAAACGTCTTTTATCTGTAAATCACGAATCAAATAACTCAGTTATGTATTAAAAAAACTATTAGATTAAATATTATAACGATGATTAAATACTGCCTCACAAAACACAATATTCTAATATTCCATTCATTCGTTCTAATGCATTACCTTTGAACATCCAAATTTCGAAGCTCCACACACAAATAATTTATGAGTGACCTCGCACGTTGCTGAAAATAACACCGCTCGACAAAATAATGTTTTTTCACTTGCCCAGGATTTTGCAACGAATTTACTGTAAAGTGGGTATGCTGAATTCAAATATGTCATTAGTTTCATTGAATTGGCTCTAGTTTTTTTGGTACAAACGTTGTAATGAATTATGCTATCACAAAACTCTATGTTGTAATGAATTACGCTAAAACGCAAATGTCTATATTAATGTAAACACTTGTTTTTCATTTCAAACATTGAATATCTCATTAGTTTCAGGATGCTTTGGTTGATCTTCGTCTTATTAAAACATCTTATTTTGTTAAAAAAGAATGATTCTTCAGGAAGCCGTTGTTGAACGAACCTAATGTATTTTGCTTCATTTTTGGGGAAAATAAGCAACAAAAATGGATAAGAAATATTACAAACTTTACAGAAAAATATATGAAGCACATTATGGCATAAAACTAGGTGATCAAGATAAGGCGTGGGCCCCCTACACGATATGCAAAATATGTGTGGAGTCTCCGTCAGTGCAAAACCGGAAAACTGAAAGTTTAAAATTTGGTGTACCGATGGTATGGCGAGAGACCAAAAATCAACATAATGATTGTTATTTTTGTGCTGTAAACATCAAAGTTACAAGAAAAAGGACTGGGAATACCCTGATTTTGAATCAGTGAACCGACCATGCCACATGGACCTGATGTTCCCATACCAGTGTTCACCACACTCCCTGGAATTCCTGTGTCCGATAGTGAGGATGCACAGATTCTGGGGTGTAATTCAGAAGTTAGTAGTGGCAGTGAATACCATGGAAGTGTTGCTACAAAGGGAGTGCTTCAAAAGAATACGGTGGAAATGTTGTAGCAATTCTCCCAAGAAGAGCTCAGTGACCGCAGTTTTCCAAAACAAGCAACTGATTTTTTAGCATCTAGACTAAAAGAAAAGGAAATATCTGACAACAGAAGCTAAAATATTTTACAGGACAAGAGAGGAAAACTCCTTCCATATTTCAGTGAAAATAGACACTTCACGTACTGTTCTAGCATTTCTGGACTGCTTATTAATATGGGTGTTTCAGAATATCGACCGGAAGACTGGCGGCTTTTCATAGACCTTTGCACTCGAAGTTTAAAGTGTTTTACTACACGAAGGCAAGTGCTATCCATCGATCCCCATTGGTCACTCAAAGGAAAATAAAGAATACGATAATATAAAAATGGTCTAACAAAACCTCTGTTATCGTGACCACCAATGATCTACGCGTAGATTTCAAAATGGTCGTTTTACATGGACAACAAAGCACCCATGTTTTCTTTGCTTTTGGGATAGTTGAGCAAAGGAGCAGCACTGGAAAAAAGTAACATGGCTGCCAAGGGAAAATATCACAAAACGTGCAGCAAATATCGTGAACGACCCATTGGTTGCCAAAGAAAAGATCATTCTCCCTTCCCAACATATAAAGCTGTGATAAATGAAGCAATTTGTGAGAGCGCTGAACAAGAATGGCAATTGCTTCAAATACATTAGCAGATGCTTCCCTGGTCTGAACACGGAAAAATTAAAATCTGCCATATTTGATGGACCCCGAATTCGGAAATTGATAAATGATCCGAATTTTGCAAGTTCCATGTCTGATACTGAATCTTCTAGTTGGCACAGATTTTCCGTTGTTGTCAAGAACTTTTTGGGTAATCATGAAGCAGAAAATTATGCAGAACTGGCGCAAAGCTTCCTTTTAAACTTTCAAAATTTGGGTGCAACTATGAGCATTAAGATACACTCTCTCCGTAGCCATGTAGAGGGTCATCCATAAATTACGTGACGCTGAAAGGGGAGGAGTAGTGTTACGCTGCGTTACATAGGGCTAGGTGAATGCGTTACAAGGGGAAGAGGGGCATATTGATAATACTAGAAATTTGTTTACGTAATTTATGGACGGCCCCTAGACAAATTTACAATTTTTGTTTCTTTAATGGCAAAAACGTTCAACTGCATTCCCACACTTATAATTTCACTGTTCGACCTAGAAAATTATTCATCAACATGCTGTTCCCGAAAAATATTTATCAACAATAAGCACTTGTCATTATATCTACAAATTTCAACTCATAACAATTCAGTTAAATATTAAGAAAGTGTTAGCTCTAACGTTATTGCGGCCTTACATTTTTTGGTTTAGTTTGGTAGTTGAAATAAATTCACATGTAAAATACAGCAGAAGATGTCTATGAATGAAAATCAATCAATTCAATTAATCAAGAAAAACATTGCAAGAAAAGTACACAGTCAATATAATCAATCAAGAAAAATACTGCAAAAAAGAATACACATTGATAAAGTATGTTTCTTTTTATCGTTCTAAAAGACGAAAGAAACAGTTGCTCCATAGAATAAATTATTTACATTAGGTTTGGTAGTTGAAACATTCATATCTACAAATGCAAGTGAAGAGGTATAAAATTTTCTTTGGAATTGGCACAGATCTCAAAACCTAACAAAAAATATAAAATCTCAATTGCATTAAAAAAGTACCTTTAGTTACTACTTTGGCTTCAAAAATTTCAAAGCTCACTGTCACGCTCCAATAGATTTTTGTCATTGCTTCGCAAGCTGTTAAAAATATTCAGCAATTGCAATGTGCAAAAAACATTAAATAGTTAAGAATAATGTACAATCCTAAACAGAACAAAATCCTAAGTACATTCATACGTACTTACTTTGAATTTACAAAACGTCGAAGCACACTGCCACGCTGCAATAAGTTTTCTTTGACACGTATAACGATCGTTGCATGAAGGCTAAAAGGAGAGAGGGCTCTTCTTTGTTGTCATTTCTTGCCGTGATGGAAATCATGGCTGTTTGCTGCAGTTCTCGTCGATTCGAGAATCGATTCTGAAGAGATTAAACGATCTCAAATCAAATCACACTTGTTGCCGGTCTGCTCACACTCTTGCAAATATTTATTGTTATACTAAAAAATTGAAAACGTTATCCCTGGGGTACAGACAATAAAAATGAGCTCATAAATGCTTTCTGAGCGAAATCGGTCGCGTAATTTATCCGTAATAGTTCTAGAATCGAATTAGACTTTCTCGAATTATATACACTTTTTTCGTGGGTTATTAAACATAGCCACATAATGCATAACAAAAGCATAGCGGTGAAGTGAAGTGTGATGTAGTGGAGTGCTCGAAAGCTCACACGGTGAAATATTCACGTTAATTTGTAAAATTTGTAAATTTTGTAA
Source organism: Acheta domesticus (assembly GCA_031308135.1). Lineage (NCBI taxonomy): Eukaryota > Metazoa > Arthropoda > Insecta > Orthoptera > Gryllidae > Acheta > Acheta domesticus. Next base: position 78,095,332 of record JAHLJT010003656.1, read on the forward strand.
AATTATTAAGTTATGTAATGTTAAAGTCTGCCACCAAGTTAAAAATAAAATATTCTGCCACCAAGTCCTCAAACTTAATTGTAGAATTAGTAATAACTCTAATCTAATATATATTACTAACGGAACCCGACAGATGTTGTCCTGCTCTCTCTCTCTCTCTCTCTCTCTGGCCCTCGGTCTCTATATCTCTCTATTTCTAGGCCACTCTCTCTGTCCTTGTCTCACTGTCACTGTCTCCCTTCCCTTGGACCCTTCTTTTCGTCTCTCTCATTGTCTCTGTCTCTCTATTGCGCGCCGCCCGTCCTGTCCTTCTAGGCTCGCCCTACGTCACACGGCAACGCCCACAACAATGAAGCACAGGTGGAGCTCAGTTGGAACGGAAAGTGAATTAAAATGGAGCGCGATCTGGTGCTGCTGCGCTATCTAGTGGAGTTACAGCAAAATGAATAACATAAATACCTTGTGTGTGAAAAAACACGTTATGTCTCACACGAAAAAACACATCTGCCAACTTCATGGAGATCGGTCACATTGTGTTGAGTTCACAGCTCAGGTACATACCAACAGCCATCTTTATGCGTATAGAGAAGATTAGAGATTCTTTAAAAGCACATACTCTCTCGCAGTATGCTATCATTATGTAATTTTCTCTACCATCAATATTGTATTTTTCGGTGTTAAATTTTTTTTGCAAATTTCGAAAATCCAGAGAGTGCGCCGAAAATGATATCAGCATAATTTTATTTAGCAACTTTGCTATTTGAAGAAAAAATGCAAAAAAAATGTATTGCCGTTTTTGAGAAAAAATTGAATATAATTTTAAAAGCGCATTTGTTTCATGCAAAATTATGCAATAAATACTCATATTTTCGAAAAATTGAACCTGACATTCTTTTGAAGATCTATTTTTAATGAACTTACTTCATTATGAAAAAATAATTATCTTCATAGTTGTATTTGTAGGAAAACGCCGAAAAAATTTAAGATGTTTGTAATTTTCAAAAAATCAGGGGTTTTAGCGAACATGAGATCTTCACCATTCTCGTCCCTCGCACTATACAACAACAAAAAATTTAATAAAAAAATGTGCAACCATTCTTTTGAAAATTTTCAAAATGTCCCAGGCGCTTCATGTAAAGTACCCCCCTGCCAATTAAAATTTCGGTTTCAAATTCACGGGGCCGCGAAATCCGCGAGGTCGATTGGGGAATTTCAATTTTGGAGAAAATCGGTTTAAACGGTTTAGCAGCTAGCGTTGTTCACAGAGAGACGTTTTGGTATCGTTTTTTGGCATCAAGGACTCACAAAATATGGATTCTGGCTACATCAAGTGTTAGAGGATTTTTTTCTAAATTTAGCACCGAGATTTAACCACTTTTTCGTCACTAAGGCCCGCCAAAAAGTGTTTTTCAGCGATTCTCCAGTTTTCCGGCATCAATACTGTAATGATTTCAGGTCTGGCACATTCCCCAAAAACAATTGTGAAAGATAAATATTTATTAAACTGTAATTAATAAAACAACGTGTACGTGAATCGATAGCAACAAGACAGAAGAACAGCGCGCCGCGGAAAGCCATATTTCGACGATTTTGGAAACACATTGGATTCAGTAATTGTGAAATGAAATCTGACCGTACAGTTAATTGGAAAGTAAATAAATAAACATTGTAGTCTTTGTTTGAACACGATCGTACGACGGGTTCATTTAAATTTAGAATATGAAGATTGGAGAAAAGTCCCAGTGACGTGTCAGATGCAATAACTTAAATATAAAAATTTTATGAAGAAACCTTAATTAATGAGGCGTTGTAAATCGTCGTTGTCTGAATTTAATAAAAATTATAGCAGATCCAAAAGACTTATAACACGTTGAATTTCTGAGCTGAAGAAATATACAAATTAATAATATCAAAACAAGTGACGAATTGGTGTACAATTTCGACAGAGAAATTTAGCATTTTCGACGTATAAAATATCAAAAATATATGTTTGGGCCAAAAAACTTTAACATTGGGCAAAAGCGTTAATAAATAGACGCATAGTCATGTCAGAATAACTTATATTGTGCATTTTAGAAAAATTGGGAAAACAACAATGAAAATGCAAGAATGAAATTCGCCGGCATTTTTCTATTACGAGGTGACGTGGTGAATCGATATGATTTTAAGAACACTTCTTTCGAGCCAGGGGCGACAGTAACGTCGAATCCATGTTGGATGAATTCGAGATTTTGAGAAATTGGACTTAGACATTTTTTTTGTGATGAAGCGGTGCAGTGCAATGGATATCCGAACGAAAGGCAATGGACAAATGGCAATGGCAAAGTGCAATGGACATCCGAATTGAAAACAGCTAATGATGCAGTGAATGATCGAAGAGAGAAGAAGTTTGTTTTTTTTTCATTTTATTTTCACTCCGTGCTTCGAAGTTGATCGAGCAATTTGGACTTCATGGAGAACATCTTATGAAGAAAGTCGGCAGACGCGGGATTGGTGCGTGCGAATACATCGGCGCCTGCAAGTGGGCACGCAATTGACGACCGAGCTGGCAACGGCGCTGTCTCGGCGGAATTCAGCAAAAGGAAAGTGTCGCATTTGTGGCGTAATCATCAAACTAGATATTTGTTTTTCGAGAGTACTCAAGTAAATTAAAATAAACATTGACAAGACCAGTGGAAAAATATTGAAATTTTAAAAGAATTGCTGCCAACAATGCAATTGTTGCCGAACAAAGCGATGCAAAATTTTAGTCTCATTTTCTTATTGTTAAATTTATAATTACGTACATACGAGGGAAAATTTTTTAATAACATTATTTTTTTGGTAAAAAAGGAATTCCTGAACGCATAAATAATTAGAAATCAGCTGATGATTATTAGTTCATTTGAATGTGATGGTATTTAAGTGATAACGATGTTGCCAAGCATGAGTATATTTATGTCATTATACATTGTTGCAATGTTATTGAGGGAAGGCAACAGAGGACGGTAGCGCTCCATGTTAAATGAGAAAATAAACGAAAGAGAGCGAGGTTTAAAGTTCTTTCTTTCTTTTATGACAAAAGGTGTTATTATTTCAGTATTAGAAAAACCTGTGCATGCTGCAATAGCGAACGTTGTTTACAGGCATTTCCCGTACGGGGCCAGCCACGACCTACGACCTAAAAATAATTTATGCAACCTCGTAATATAATATCCATAGAGATTTGATAGAAATAAAGAATTTGTGTGGCGGCAGCATCATAATTCGAGGCCACTCGATAGGAAAATCTGAGTAAATATTATTAGGAAAACGGTTACTGTGGCAATTATAGTTGAGATCAAGGTAAATAGATTAGGTGTCATAGTAATTGTCACGGTCGTACCGTGTGGTATCGCGTAGCCGCCACATAACAATATTTATTAATATTGATTAATTGAAGAAAGGGGGATAGAACGGTTGCAATACATAACTTTCTCTATCCTAAGCGGTACTATCCAATAAATGATTTTCAAGACATTATTTTCGAAATGCACTTTATCTTTCTTACAACAATGAGTTAAACATTGCACACAAAATATCGCATGTGACCGCCCATTATATTTTTGAACAATATTGTTGATGTGCTACTTCCGGGCTTTCAGATGGCTACTTTACGTACATCATGGGCACTAAATTGTTTTAATTATACTCTTGTCGTCTGTTTGATCAAGAAAATAAACGCATTTTATATCAAGCCGTCAGAAAGATAAAATTCTCTGAATGTGAGAAGACTATTGATGCAGTGGTTATTCCACTCCCAGCCATCTGACACTTACCTGGGACATGTTAGAATGGGATTCCGCGATTCGCCATGGCCATTTGACTAATATACCAATTCACTAAGAAACACGTCGGCATCTTTACACCTACAATGAGACGTTGGATTGGTGCAACTTCGCAATGTGATGTCAGCATTACGACAACATGAAAATTTCAGACTGACGTTTGTAGGGATTATGTAGGTATGTAACTCGAGTAACTATAGAGAATCTTCCGTTTTCAGTAAATAAGCACTTTAACGCTAAGCCGACATATCTAATGTATAAACAAACAAAATATTAAATAATGGTAAAATCATGAGAACGAGTGAGTTTAATTTAGCAATAGCAATATTTCATTCATTAATTACAATCTCAATTAAATATTTCGAAAAATTGTATATCCAAAAACTTTGTTTATTTTCGTTTAAAAGTGGCAATTATTGAGTAATGACATTTTATCATTAAATTTGTTTATTTAAGTCCACGATTTCATATATAAAACTAAATGGACCCAAATGTTAATGAAAATTTAAAATTGAATATTTGTGTAATTCAGTTGAAAGCTTAGCGTTTTCGTAGTGTAGTATTTCACTTAACGTAATTGTGTAGTGTTCCAATCAATTCAGCAATTGAGAGCAAAAGTGGCGCAAGTAAAAAACATACTTTCCGGCAAATGACGTGTAAACGAAAAACGCTGTAAAACTTCTTAAAATATTATTACTTCTTAAAATAATTCTTCGAAAAAAATGACGTAATGTGTTAAGAACGTGTTAACGATATATTCTTTTAACTTGCTATAGATATTTTTGACTGCAGCATTGCTAATTATTTTCCCGTATACATACATATATAGGGAGTAATATATGTAGTATAGGGAAAATTATGTAATGCTGCGCGAAAAAACGGCGAATTTTCGGCAGAAAAAAATTCATTGCCGGGCCCTGATAACGAAAAAGTGGATAAAACTAGTTGCTGCATTAAGAAAATCCCGAAACAAGTGGTGTAGCCAGAATCCCTATTTTGTAGGTCCTTGATACCGAAAAACCAATTGAAAGCCAAACTTCCGTCCGTGCGTCCATGCTTCTGTGAACAGATTAAAAATGAATTTCTTGAAAAATAGTGTAAAATACACTTATTAAGGTGACATACGTCAGACTTTCACGGTTAACTGAATTTTCGAAACGTGAAAAAGTTTGAATTTTTTTCGGCATCTTCCTCCAACTACAAAATTGAAGGTATAGATTTTTCCTTCAAATGAAATTTGTTCTCCAAAGTATTTTTTTCTTGAAGGTTATATACACTTTTTTGAAACGTTTAGTCGTTTTCTCGCAATATTGCGTGAGTGTCTATGAGATGACATCAACGCCATATTGCTCTATTCTTTTGTTTTTGTAAAAATGATCAAAAATGAAATTTTTTGACTTGTCTCTCACGTAGTTAATATTTACATTAGCGGCGATTTGTTCACATAATTACATTTATGAGTACATGTTCTTTAAATAATGTCATATAAATTTTCTCGAAATCTCTACCTTTTTCTGTAAAAACTATCTCAAAATTCCGCATTTTCAGAAACGTTGAATCGCCATATTCGCAGAAATAGCTCCAATTTTTCTTCAAACTTTTCGAACGGATAGTGCTAATTGCAGTCTTTAAAATGACGTAAAGTTCATCTTGAGGTATTTTTTTGTTATTTCCAAAATTACCAAATGTAATTTTTTTGAAAGATCTCTCACACCGTTAATACGCACGTTTCCCACAACTTGTAAACACTATTGTATTTGTGAGTTAAGGTACTTTAAATGACTTCAAATCAAGTTTCTCGAAAACACAAAAGATTCCTATGAAAAATAGCTTCAAATTTTGTATTTACAGTAGCGCTGAAATGCCATTCTCTTAAAAATAATTGCAAATTTTTCAAAGAAAATTGTCATATAGGACGAGATTTCACTGTTCTTTAATATTCTTAAAATAATATTTCCGTTCTACTATTAAGAAACCGAATAATTAAGAAAATGTTAAAAAAGTAATATGGGCGGCGATAAATGGCAGTTGACAAGAATACAGTAATCCCTCAACATTCGCGAGAGTTACGTTCTCAAAAAGCATCGCGAATGTCAAATCCGCGAATGTTGAGTCTATCTTTTAATGAAGAAAGGTGGGTTAGGTTCCTCGATGTCGAAAAACTGTTTAGAAAAGAAAGAAAAATATCTGAAAAACAATAGCAGAAGAACTGGGTAAGCGCTCCTACCAACAGAATTAACAATTAACATCCCAAAGAGAAGAAATAAAACAATATTTGAACGTTTTCGTAGTTGAAAGTGATTGCATACAAGATTCGGAAATTTTTTTGATTCATCGCCCTCCACGTTGTTCTAATACCCAAATGCTGTGTAAGAGTTGCTGCTTCTATTTCTCGATTTCGAACTTATTTCTATATTCGGAACATGTTCGAATGTTCTTTCCACGAGAGCTTGTTGAAGTTTTAGACGGTCATTAACATTTTTGATACCCACGCAAGACGCAGTTTCGCTACATAATTACATTTGCTGATGATTTCCCGAAGCTCCTCTTCAGTAAGGTCATTATAATGAGAGTTGCATAGGTCCTGAATGGCTTTTCTGTTCATGTGGCCGAAACCCTGCCTCCAATTTGACGCAACTGAAATGAATTATTTTTTAAATTCTGTTGTTGAATGAGAATTGACATTCCAACTTCGACATAATTTGCAGAACGTGATACTTTGAGCTCCGGTGTCTTCTGAGTTCGTTTCCGAGATGACGCTGATAAAGGAAATGAAATGTGCTCTCCTAAAAATAACGTACCACCAAAAGACGCACTCGCGAATGTTGAAGTCGCGAATGTGAACTCGGTAGCATTTCTGTAATCGCGATTGTTCGGAACTCGCGAATAGCGAATTCGCGGATGTCGAGGGATTACTGTGTATGGAAAGACAGAATAGCGAGCTGAGACCAAAGGAAATAGAACAATATTGCGGGAAAGTCTGTGCCTTTCTATAGCACCTCTAGTTAATTAAGTAATTTACTATTTTGTTGACTTACACCACTTTTGCACACCTGTTTCGTGAAAACTATGACTTATATTCAAGTAACACAGACACAAAAAAAATAAAAGTTGTCAGATTCAGACACAGGTTTCTCTATGTATTTTGACGTGCTGAATACAAATCTGAAAAATCGTGCTGAATCCAAAACGAAGTTCGTTTTCCGCCCAGAGGCTGTAAGATAGCTCCTGATGATGAGAGCTAAGCTATCGAAAAAGATCTTTTAGCTGTAAATAAAAACATTGATACCAGACAACATCTGTGTCTCATCCTGTATATTTTACTCTGTTCATACAAGAAATTTCAAGAAAAAATTTGGAGCCGTTTTCGAGAAAATTTTAAAAATCCCCGGGGAGCTTCATATAAAGTACCCCCAAATTTTGAAGAATCTTTTTCAAAATCTCAAATCTTTGATTAGAGCCAGATCGTCCGGGGAACTATCGATTTTGGAAGAAATCGTACGTATGGTTTAGGCGCTAACAGACGGACAGACAGACAGACACGGACAGACAGATAGACAGACGGTCAGACAGACGGACAGACGGACGTTTTCCTTTCAATTGGGTTTTCGGTATCAAGGACCTAGAAAACTGGGTTTCTGGCTACACCACGTGTTAGGGGATTTTGTTTTCATAATTTAGCAACTGGTCTTATCCACTTTTTCGTTTTCACGGCCCAGCAATGAATTTTTTTCCGCCGAAAATTGGCCATTTTTTCGCGCAGCATTACATAACTTTACCTATACTACGTATATTACTCCGTGTATACGTACGTATACGGGAAAGTAAAAATCGATTGACGGCAGAACACTTGTCGTCTGTCCGTCCGTCTGTCAATGCTAGCGGTTAAACAGTTAAACGGATGTTCCCCCAAAAAATTGTTATTCCCCGATCGATCTGAAAGAAGGCCTCGGAAGTTTCAAACGGATATTAATTTTAAGGGTACTTTATTTGAAACCTCAAAAACATTTTCCATATTTTTTCAAAACTGGCTTGAAATTTTTTGATTAATTTAGTTGTATAGGAAAGTCAAAAAAATTTTATACTTTCAGCAATTTTTGGAATTTCAAAGGTTTTCCTAAAAATTGGATATGCGCCATTTTTATGAGCGTTTTTCTCTACTTAAGCAAAAAGAAAAAATACTGTTGGGGCAATTTTTTAGAAGATTTGGAAAGTATCAATATTGAGACCTCCAGAATTTATACTACATATAATAAAGTGATGTTCATAACTTTTCTTAATGATTTCCTCCAAACTATATATTTTTACTTACGTAATGCTGCGCGAAAAAATGGCCAATTTTCGGCGAAAAAAAAATTAATTCCCGGGCCGTGAAAACGAAAAAGTAGGTAAAACCAGTTGCTAAATTAAGAAAAAAAATCCCCAAATACGTGGTGTATACAGAAACCCTGTTTTCTAGGTCCTTGATACCGAAAAAACCAATTGAAAGGAAAACGTCCGTCTGTCCTGCCCGTCTGTGAATACTGCTAGCGCCTAAACCATGCGTACGTTTTTCTCCAAAATGGATATTCCCCGGTCGATCTGATTCTAGTCGAAGCTTTGAGATTTTGAAAAAGATTCTTCAAAATTTGGGGGTACTTCACATGAAACCCCTCGGACATTTTCAAAATTTTCTCAAAAACTACTCCAAATTTTTTATTTAAATTTCTTGTATGAATAGAGTAAAATACACTTATTAACATGGCTTAGGTCCGATTTTCACGAATAACTCTGAATTCTCGAAAATTGTGAAAGTTTGAATTTTTTCGGCGTCTTTCTCCAACTACAAAATTGAAGATAGAGATTTTTCCTTCAAATAAATTTTTTTCTTCATAGTGAGTTCTTTCTTTAAGCTCATGTACATTTTTTTATGAAAAGTTTAGTAGTTTTCGCGCAATATTGCGTGCAATATGTGCAATTTTAAAAAAATTACAAATGCTAGATTTTCTCAAAAACGGCTTCAAATTTTTTCTTTAAACTTTTGGCGAAGATAATGCTAAATATACCCTTTCAGATAAATAAACGTCATTACTGGTCTACTCGTTGGTTTCTCAAAAATGTAAATTTTTTGATTTGTCTCGCACGTCGTCAACATTTACATTATAGATGTGTTTAATTGCTTAGTGCGTTTCTTCACACCTAAGCTTCAAAGTATCTCCAATTATGGTTTTTGAAATGTCCCATAAGTGGTCCATAATAAAGGAACACAATTGGCAAATTTTCTGAAATGTTCGAACGGAATTTTCTCAAACACTATTGAAACTTTTTCGCCGAAATTCTCAACAATGACAAAAAGTTCAGTTCTCTCCCATATTCCAGAAGCTTGATTTCGGCCACGATATTTAGGGCCCAAAGATCAAAATAATGCTGAAAAATGTAGGTATTGTTTAATCACACACAAAATGAAAAGTACGTATTGCACTGAAACGAAAAGTAAACCATTGCGTCAACTGAAAAGTTTTCTAAATATTTTGTTTTATAACATTTTCTCGAATTGTTGTAAAGATTCCCGCAAATGTGATTTTTTCCACCTGTTGTATTCGATCAAAGAGGGACAGTGATTTTGAAATTGAATTAGTTACCAAAAGAAGAATGTTGTTATTAAACAATGTGTGTTTATTTCTCGATTCAGAAAATGTACACGATAGAAGATTTATTACTGGAATTTAGAATTAAAAATAAGTCTATGTATGTGTATTAGTCAAAATACATTAGTGTTGTGGATTTAGGGTCATCGTAGTGTATTACTTATATTGTGAGTTTATTTCATGTGTATTTTTCGAATAATTTTATTATTGAAATCCTTCGATTGCTGTTTGTGCCTAAAGTGAAAGAATTTCTTAAGTATTTGGCAATTTTACGTAAAATTTGACAATGCATGATAAAACTATAATTTGCATATTATATTTTTTATTTGTAGTTAAAATATTTTGTTGTCATGCAACGCCATTTTCTTAAAAACGGCTAAAAGTTTTTCTAAGAAACTTTCCATTTAGGAAGAAGTTTAGTGTTCTTTAATATTCTAAAAATTAATATTTCCGTTCTACCATTAGGAAACTGAAAAGTCAAGAAAATGTCAAAAAATATACTTAGGAAGGAAATAGGTAGCAGCTGGCACGTGTATGTGGCAATTCCGAATATCTAGCCCAGACCCAAGGAAATAGAAAACTAATACGGGAAAGTCTTTGCCATTCTGTAGCATCACTAGTTTTTTCACTGAAGACCAAATATGTTCAATTGTTTCTACACACCGTGACTGTTCCAGAACTGATTTTGCAACTGACATAACAGTTTCACCGTATTCCTCCCGAAATATTGGGTTCGGTATTTCTCATTTCTTAACTTTTTCCCTACTACTCACCGGCTGCGATATCTCGGCGGCAACGCAGTTAGCCATCCTGCGTCACATTCGAACTGCCTACGACTAGGCAGGTCGCTTGCGTGTTCTAAAGACGTTTAACAAAACTGTAGCCGAAACAGGTTTACATGCACTTATGTGCAGGGAATACAATCCACCGGGAACCTGTATTCCGAAACTAGAGGCGCTACTGCAGTACATACTTTCTCGCATGATTTCTAACTTACGCAGTTTCCGAAAATTCAAGAATTCAACAAAAATGAGACTTGCGCTATTTTTAGCGTTACTTTTGGCCTCGTGGCAACGAATAATAAAAGTCCCATTTTCGACAAGCTCACTGTATTTTCGAAAATTAAAAAAAGCATAGCAAAAGTGCAATATGGTAGTTACAGATTTTTGTTTAAAATGAAATCTGCTATAAAAATTAGATCTTCAGAAAGATCATGAACTATTTTTGAAAAAATTGTGTTTTTCGCGCAATTTCTTCTTGAAATTAAAGCAATTTACGAAAAAACATTTTCTTATGAACTTCTCTAATTTTTTTTTCTTAAAATTGTTTCCACGGTTAGAGAAAAGGATGCTTTAAATATTGGTGCTGGTCTCAGTTTCGTTTACCTCTTTGAATCTTCCGAAAATGTCAACAGAAATAATGCGAGAAAGTCTGTGATGCTTTAGTACCAATATTTTAGAACAGATTACATTTAAAACAAAAACTTTTATCTTCAAGATTTTGCTTTTGCAATCTTATTTTTTTCTTTCTTGTAAAATTCAGTGATCTCACAGTGTGTTTGTAAGAAGACTGAAAAATATGAACTTTTGCAATTTTTGAAAAATCAGATATTTTAACGAAAATATAGACCGTTGCCATTTTGAAGCCTTCTTAACGTCATGCGAGAACAAAGTTTAATAAACAAATTTTAAGTCATTGTTTAAGAAAACTGTGAAACTGTTGAGGTTCCATGCAAACTACCCCCAAAATTAAAATATCCATTTCACACACGCAAGGGCCTCGAGTTCGTTCAGATCGATCGGAGAATATCAATTGCAGAGAAAATGTATGAAAACAGGTTCCAGCGTTAACCACATACGGGCGAACGAACACGCAGACGTTTTGCCGTGAATGATTTTTTTTGTATCAAGGACCAAACATTGATTCTGACTACAGAACATTTTAGAGGAAGTAATTTCATTTACTATAAATAGGTACAAGAAATATCCACTTAGCCCGACAGTAAGAATTTTTCTGTCGAAAATCGTCGATTTCTGCCTCACAATTACGATACTTTCTTTTTACTATTTTCGTAGTAAGGCGAGAAAGTAAAATGGAGGCGCCGTCTTATATCACTCGTGACAGTTTAACCCGTTAGATCGCTCAGATTTGCCCAATCTGGGAAAATGGGCCTGTTAACATCGTTATGTATCCCGAACTTGTTTGGATCTTTTTACAGTGAATCCGGAACGATCGATAGGAACATGCTGTCTGATAGGAGTATTCGAGCTGTCGTACCAGTGTCAATTTGTGAGGACGTTACAGTGACTGACAATATCAAAGGTTTGTGTGAAATATTAGATAACAGGGAAACCTTTGGCCAGTTGATTTTAGTACTGATACACCAATGAAGAATTTGCTGGGTTACAAAGTGGCGTTGACGAATCACAAATTGTTCATCTCCGATTAGCTGAAGAGCTTCCTGTAGTTTTACTCAAATACCTGACTAAGCCAATTGACCTATGGTTGGTAGGTCTTGATAAGCCCTAGTTTGAAGTGCTTTTAATTAAATGAGCTTAAGAGGTTTTAATTAAATCGGACCTATGCCTTATTATTGAGTAAACGTTGCTCTCTTGAGCAAAAAATAATGATATATGAACACAGAAAAATTTGGAGTTGTTTTTTTAGAAAATCTTATTTACGTTTGGAGCCGTTTTGAGAAAATATTGTTTACATAGTTTAAAAAATCACTATTTTACTCTAAATTACGCAAAAATTTTAAATGTTTCCAAAAAATGATCGTGGTATTAATTGAAGATTGAACACATTTCATTAAGAAAACCACTAAAATTTGTAAACTTTTGCAATCAATTTATAATAGATTATAATGGTAACAATATTAAATTAATGTTCAAATCAATAGCAGACTTCAGAAAAGCCTTCAATTACCTCTTAAAAACCAAGATACAGTTCCACCCTTTCAAATACCCGGCTAACAAAAAAGATGTATGCCATATCCAAAACTATTCAGCCAACAATTACACAAGAGGAAACAATTCAAGACCTACAACCCAAATAGCCATCAATCATCAGTGTGGTCAGACTTTATAAAAATAACGTACCCATACCAGTAATCACAGCAGAATTTAACGGCATCCAAAGTATCGAACAAGTCTCACAAATTAATCAGATCTGCAACATTAGTGTTAAAACAGACAGAAAAAAACGGCCAAAAGGAAGAACCAGTACAGTGAATGCGCTGCCTGGAGTTTGGCCACACGAAAAAATAGTTGTAACAACTCAATTGCATGGATATTTTGCTCAAATGACCATTATTCAGTTAATTGCCCGTAGAGAAACTTACCACCAATTTGTAAAAATTGCCAAGGAGCACAGAAAGCCGACCCTGCAAAAAGTTAAAAGAAAAAAATTGGAGTCGTTTTTTCAGAATTTTCTTTAAATTGCACATATTTCGCACGATATTGCCAGAAAACTACTAAAATTTTCAAAAAAATGTACATGACCTTAATGAAAGAGCTTACTATGGAGAACAGATTTTATTTGAAGAAAAATCTCTATCTTCAATTTTGTAGTTGTAGGAAGACGCCGAAAGAAATTCAAACTTTTGCAATTTTCGAAAATTTAGAGTTAACCGTGAAATTGGAAGCTATGTCACTTCTAAATTCCAATGGTAAACTCTCACTAAACAATGCCATCATCCTTTATAAAACAATAATCACACCTCTTATGATTTATGCATATTCCGTCAAGATCAATGCCTCTAAAAGGAATATAAACAAATTACAGATTATCCAAAACCATTTCCTCAGACTGGCCACTCATGCACCCAGGTTTATCTCAATCGTTCAACTCCACAAAGAATTCAATTTACCCCATAATTCACCATATTGCATTCCTATCTAACAACTTCTTCTCCGAAATTATAAACAATGTCCCAAGCTATCCATTGCGACTTGACCACCATCTACCAGCTCTCAACTACAATAAAAAATAGTTATCCATTGGATTCATTCCTCAGCATTCCCGTACATTATACTGAATTACATACATATTATACTATGCACATTTATTCAAGTATAAATATGTACATTACTGTTTGTGGAAAATTGCAACACCCAGAAGGAATAGTCGGAATCACTTAAAAATAGGTGAAAGTGTAGAGCAGTGTATCTATAAGAAGTGTTTAAATTTGCACAGAGACGGCGTGCACGTTGGCCTAAGCCTTCCTTTGTGTGACAGGTCAAATCAAGGTTAGACACACGGTTAAACGACATGGAAACGTGTGAGCAAGTGCCGGAATGCCTCGTCCACGCCAAAGGACGCAATATCAGCATCTGAGTGAGTGTGAACGGGGCACGCTGCCATGACAATGATGCGTGTGTGGAACCAGTGGATAGAGGAGGATCGTACACAGTGGAGAGTGGGTACAGGACCACCCAATGTAACTACAGCGAGAGACGTCATCTTGTCCGCATGGCCGCAACCGACAGAACGGCGTCGTCCACAGTGTTGGCTCGAAAGGAGCACTGCAACAGGTGTGGTCGTGTCTGCGTCGACGGTTCGAGGCCGTCTGCAGAGGACTGGACTGGTGGCACGCATACCAATCCATCGGATTCCGTTGTCCAGAAACCACCAACGTTTTAGAGAGCAATGGACTTGTAAACGTGTTCATTGGGATGCTGAGTGGCAAAATGTAGTGTTTTCGAACGAGTCCCGCTTCAATTTGTGTATACAGCGATGGCTGCGTACGTGTTCGACGCTTCCATGGTGATCGCAGTCTGCCAGCCTGCATAGTTCCGCGTCATAACGGACAAACCCATGAGTGATGGTTAGGGGCACAACTGGCTGCAATCGGCGATCTCGCTACGTACGTATTAAGGGCAATCTGAACAGCAACCGCTACATTAGGGACGATTTGGTGTCTGAGGTACTTCTCATCCTGCAAGCAGTATGTTCACGCATTTAGCAGGACAATGACCGACCTCATGTGGCGAGGAATGTGCAAGCTTTCTGCGAAGTACGACGGGTACCACTGCTTCCCCGGGCCGCGCGTTCGCCTGGCATGTCGCCCACCGAACATGCCTTCGATATGATCGGTAGGCAACATGTTCGTTCTGGTCATCCTGCAGCATTTGTGCTCGCGTATAGAAACAGCATGGCAGTGTGTTCCCCAGCAGCATTCCAGTCACTTTCAATCCATGCCACAACGTCTACAGCAGTGGTTGCCAACTTAATGCTCTGTGACGTCACATGCGGCGGCAAGCGCACAGTGTTCCAATGATGGTACGAAAGTTGGGGGAAAGGTTCGCTTGGAAAATCGATATTTACGATTTTTAACTGGTAATTATTATTTTGAATGTATATTATTTAATAACAATATTAAGTATTATATAATAGAAATTACATTAACACATAACTCAAAACAATATCCGACTCTTTATCATAACTAGTACTAAAATTCCACTTCCATTTTTCTATTAAATTACATTTTTGGAAAAGACAACTTTCACATATTAGGACAATAATATTTTATACAATAGTATATAAAATAACGAATTAGTTCGTTCTGAAACAATAATTAATGTTCACAAATAGTTAACAAACAGGTACCCAGTAGGGTGTGAGAGAATTTTGACCCAGGCTAGATTATTATTGATGTACAGTTTTGTTTGAGAATGCTGTCCTCGTGATTTTCATTTTTTTCATAATCTTCAATCTGCAAATTCCTTTACTTATTCCATAATTACTTATTCCATGATTGTACCGGGAGAGATCAACCTGATGTCACTGCAGTCCCTCTGACCGGGAGGTCCTAGGTTCGAGTCCCGACGGCGGCAGGATTTTCGACACTAGCTTGTCAGCTAGGTCGAATTCAGTCGCGGTCTGGAGGAGAATTCTAGCGGCCGGCTGCTCTGATCGGTAGTTTTCCGTGGTTTCTCCGATCAACACTAGGCGAATGCCGGGGCAGTACCCTAACAAACTGGCCACGGACAGCGCGCGATCTTTCCTTCCTCTTCCTTGTCCTATCCTCTCCTCTTACACACACATTTACACTAGCATGCACTACACTACCACACATGCCGGGAGACCGGTTGGGAGCTTACAGCTTGTCCCGGCTAGGGCGGTGCCCCGCTGGTGGGAGATTCCTGGTTGAGGGGAAACCCCGCTAGTCGACGTTAGGTCGACGCCAGATCTCGCCATCCAGCGGGGAAAAGATCATTGCCATCGCCCAAGAAAAAACACGCACTACACTTATGGGACTAATGAACAACGTAGTTGACGCGCCCGGAAACATCAATCAATCAAATCAATCCATAATTGCGATCTATGTCAATTCTCAGAATTTGTTTTAATCTCGCAGATTTCTCTGGGTCGCAAAGCTACGTAATGCATATGTAGGTTGGGCTTTATAACAAACTGCAGTTCTTTCGAACACACTAAAAACTTTACCCTTGTTCCAGTATCTACAAAAGGATACCTTTTTTCCCTAACAGAAAGAAAATTGACGGGTGTAGAAGGTTTCCCTCTTATGTTGCCGAGTGCCTTATCTCGCAGGGTTAACAGTGCTCCAAAGACATTCCTTGTCCAGTTGGCAATCACCGGTCTAGAGGCTCTGATGGCAGCGCGTAGCGGCTTCACACCGTAATAAATTCCCAAGGTCAAAATACAGGTACAGTTCTGTTATTCTAATCATTTGTATAATGTGATATTTCTAATCAGTGGAATACATTTCATTGTAATAGTGCGTCTCCTCAGTGTTGCAATTTCACAAACATCGCTGTATTAAATAAGAAGACGTCATGTTAAGTACTCCAAAACATCCACTTTATATCCGAGGTGCTGCGACATGAAGCAGATCTGTCAGGGAAAATCCTGTGAACGGTGAAAATACTGTGGACGTTTTGGATGCTAATGTTGTTCACAGACAAGCAGAATATTGAAATCTACATTTCGGTATCAAGTGCCCACCAAACACACATTGATTAAACTACTTCGAGAATGTTATTTACTCCATATAGATGCAAGAAAAATCTACTTTTTCTGTCTCAGAGACCCCTAAAACGAGATTTTCTGTCGAAAAACGGCGCTTTTAACTGCAACATCACAATACTTTTACTTTACTACGTTGGTATAAATAACTAGAAATAGGATTCGTGAAATTGTTTGAATATCTATTAGTAAGAAAAAGTTACATCTCGTTTCAATTTTGAAGGTGGAGGAAAGGTTAAAAAAATTATTTTTTGCAATTTTCGATATCCCATAGGTTTTTTAATGGAAATAGGACTTATGGTGAAGAGCAAACTTTACTTTGTCTGGAAAAATATATAAGAATAATTGGTACATCAAGTCTGCTGGATGGTGTAGTGGATTAGTTCATTATTACTTGCGGAACTTAAGTATCCGGATTCGAATCCCAGACTGAGCAAATGTTGCGGTTTGGAAACACTCTTGTGGCTTCAAGAAGTACTAAAATATTATGTATCTGCAAATGAAGTGAGAAAGTATGTGCAGATGTAGTCCCACAAGTTTCCTTTGTTATAGACCAATATCGAAATATTCCCTTCTATTTTATTTCGGGGCATCTAACACGATGAAATGAGCCTATGAATGTTCTAGTTCGAAGCAGTGTTTTAACATTACGTTTCTTAGTTTGCCCCAGCAGATCAATGACTGCATGCCTGCATCATGACTTGGCAATTTTACGAGCGTTACATCAATTTCAATTTAGTCTCCATCGAGGTTTTGCTGTAGTGCTGTAGCACGTGGTGAACACGTGGACGTCGCTTACTAGGTCAGCTGTTTCCATATTCGAGGCCTGAGGTTCAAATTCGAGTGGCGATCTCTGTCATCGACGGTGATATCGAGCGCATGGTATTCGAGTTTACGGCATTCCATCGCTGTAAGGTCAGAGTCAGGTCGGGTCCCAGTTCTTAAACATTCCACGGCGGAGATATGCGCTTCTTCTCCGACTTATTTGATAAGTTACTTGTCATCTTGGGTCTTACCCTTTCCGGGCTAATGGAGACTAGGAAGAAAACAGAAAGAAACACTCAGAAAACACTCTTGGTATTCCGGGCAATTATGAAATGATGAAGGTTGCTAAGTTTTTTTATTTTGTATGAAATTATTATACGATGAATAAATATAAAAATTATATGAAGAACGTTAACTTGGATGATTTGCCGTAGGCGGATTTTAGAGAAATCCATGTTATGATTGGTTTCCCAGTTCTCCGTAGATGAAGTCCTGCTTCCATTCAGAGTGAAGTCAAACGCCTCAGGGGAAGTAAATGAAATTATTTTCAATTTACTCAAGATACAATAATTTACTTTCTTGTTTTGAAAATGATTGTGATAAACAAATACTTGGGATATGCCGAATTATTTCCTCTGATAACTAATAGTAGGAAATGTTTAATATATTCAATTTAACTGAAAGGAGAAAGTATATCTTTAAGATTTACATTTAGGTAAAAACAATCAATTATACTCACTTGCTTTCAGCCGTGATGTCGTGATGTGATGCCGTTCAGATGATGGGTATGAAATTGAACAAGGCAGGCGTTAGTTAATCAACTAAATTACTGTGTCTGTGAAATAAACATAAAAATTGTAGTATGTATGATAAAGATATTCAGCGTTCGCATTACTTTTAGTAAATTTGTGAACTCGAACTTGTAATAAAATTGCTGTGTGTAAAAGATATTTAGAACATTTTTTCTTAGGTGGAAAATATAAATTTTGCCGGTAGTGGAAAGCACCAGAAAACATTTTTCATTAATTAATTATTTCAGATAATGCCATACTTGTACCTTTTACACGATTTGTTACAATTATTAGCCAAACATTCAATATTTTGGATTTTAAATTTGTTTGTGAGACATGAGAAAGAAAGAAAAAGCCAAGTAGACGACAGGAAGAATATAAAACAATCTTGTATGAAAATGAAAACCCGTTATCTATTCGGAGTCAATTTTGCATTTCTTTGATGTCTACGATATGAACTATATATAAGGAGGCTGTATCGAAAAAAAAATAAGACTTCAATGGCTTAGTGACAAAAAAAATGTTGATGCAAGAGTAACATCGGCACCAATAAAACTGTTTTAAAAATTGGTTTAGGGGTGCCACAAATCCCATAAATATCCCATTTTGGGCTTTTTTTCGCTACGTTTTAGAAAATAACGAAGAAATATTATTTAATGTGATTTTTATCAACGAATTTTTGAATGAGGTGGTCCCGCAACAATTTTATGATCATCAAACAATACATATTTGACTCAAACAGTGTGCCACATTAGCTCGAAAATGATCAATTTTACGTTAAAACCATAGAAATAGACACTTTTCAATTGACCATAGCTCCGTAACTTTTTATACAAAATCCTTTAAATTAAATACGATTGGAGCTCGAAATCTCCACTTTATTAACTTTGTTTCGCCCAATTTAACTATTTCTCTGCAATTCGCTTAAATTGCACCGCGCGCTATTACTATTTACGATCCACATTTGTGTCGCACTGACGTATATGATTTCTTGATTCATTATTAGGCTGCATTGAATACATTCGTAGAGGCTTAACGAAAAAAGGTTAGTGCAAGAATAACATCGGAACCAATAAAATCGTTTTTAAAATGCGTTCAGGGGTGCCACAAACTTTCTCCTCCTCCTCCAACGCTCCTCCTCTCCTTCATTCATCTTCAGTCTGTTTAATGTCTCTCTTCTTCATTCCTGCCTCCTCCATCCTTCCCTCCTTCATCCTTGCCTCCTCCATCCCTCCATCCTCCGTCCTTCCCTCCTCCGTCCTTCCCTCCCCCATCCTTCCCCTCCATTCTTCCCTCCTCTATCCTTCCCTCCTCCATCCTTCCCTCTTTCATCCGTCCCTCCTCCATCCTTCCCTCTTCCATCCTTCCCTCCTCCATCCTTCCCTCCTCCATCCTTCCCTCCTCCATCCTTCCCTCCTCCATCCTTCCCTTCTCCATCTTGCCCTCGTCCATCCTTCCCTCTCTTCTTCATTCTTCTTCAATCTCTCTCTTCCATTCCTCCCTCTGCCAATCCTCCATCCTCCCCTACAACGCTCCGTCCTCCATCCCTCCCTCCTCCGTCCCTCCCTCCTCCTTCCTCCCTCCTCCGTCCCTCCCTCCTCCGTCCCTCCCTCCTCCGTCCCTCTCTCCTCCGTCCCTCTCTCCTCCGTCCCTCCCTCCTCCGTCCCTCCCCCTCCGTCCCTCCCCCTCCGTCCCTCCCCCTCCGTCCCTCTTCAATTCCTCTTCAATCTCTCTCTCCTGCATTACTCCCTATATTTCTTATTCCCTCTCTGGTCTCTTCCTTGCTCTCATTCCATCTCTGCTCCTCTCGCTCGCATTGCTACATTCAGACCCCGAAATCGACTTAAGGAGTGGGCACCCTGCGTTAACGATGGGGGACAGTTGTCCCAGTTGGCGCAGCGACCCGCGCGGAGCAGCCGGCGCGGCGTGATTACAAGCGAGCTCCCACGCGCTCGCTCTGATTTGCGACGAGGCGGCTGCGGCTTACTGTGGTTCAGAATGGGAAAGAAGCGGTCAAATACTTCTGTGGCTTCGAAAGCACTTGGTTTAAGTCCTGGAGGAGGATACGAAACGCCTACCTAGTTTCCTGGGTTACTAGGCGGTAGCCACGTCACTAGTGCCCAAAGATGCAGTGGGGAGGTGTGTGGGAATCACAGTCGGGGACGGCCATGGACTAATTTTTATCTCTGACAGAGGATTAGAAAAGTCAATGCTGATTTCTGAGCTACTCGACGATACCCATGTCGTTAGTGTTAAAAGGGACTGGATTGATTGATTGGTGTTTCCTGGCCCGCCAACTGATATGACCCGAAAGTATTGTACATGTTAGTTCCCTAGATGTTGCGTTGTTCCTTTCTCGCTGGAATGTGAGATTCGGCTCCGACCTATTATTAATTTACTTAATTACTAATTAACTAGATGCTGGGGGGTTTTGCACGCCATAGCGGACAGCACTATCGATCTTCTGCGCATGCGCAGTTTAAGTTTCGCATCACTTTTGTGCCTCTGCGCATGCGCAGAAAATCGATAGTTATTAACGTTCGAGGTGGCAAAAACTTTCTAATGATGCGGAACTTGAACTGCAGAAGATCAGTGTTTATCAAACTCCATATCGAAGGCAACAATAAGCAATAAAGTATCGGAAAGGATTAAAATAATAAACTTACTTTCGTAGAGCAGGTGGCCCTAGTCGACACCGGCAGCGGCGAGCGTAAAGCCAACTCTTAACGGCCTTAGCTTGCCAATGATTGGCAGATCGCGCTATCAATCCTGACAAGGTAATGTACTAATACTTAATGTGTTTAACAACGGTAAGTTTGTGGCGCGTACCGGAATGAATTTGTCCGCCGACTGCCCCGATAACTTCCCGGTAAACGCACAGGTTTAGTTGGCTCAGGGCAGCAACTGATGTCACTGTAGTGCCTAGGACCGGGAGGTTTTAGGGGTCGATTCCCGACGGTGGCAGGGTTAGCGACACTAGCTAGATATCTAGGGCGAATTTAGCTATTGTCTGCAGGAGAATTCTAGTGGCTGGTTCCGGTCGGTTGTTTTCCGTGGTTTCTCTCATCAACACCAGGCGAATGCCGGAGCAGTACCTTAACAGACGAGACACGGACCGTACGCGACCTTTCCTCCCCCTTTCTGGTCCTTTCCTAACCCCGTACTTACACACACACTAACATGCACTACACTACCACACATGTCAGGAGACCAGTCGGGAGCTTAGACTAGCTTGTCCCGAGTGGTGCGATGGTCCTCTGGTGGGAGATATCTGTTTGGGGAAAACCCTGCAGCCGATGTGAGGTCGCCATCCAGCGTCACCTCTCGAAGAAAAACATGCACTTCATTTGCGGGGCTAATGACCGCAGCAGTTGACGCGCCCGGAATTACTAATCAATCAGTCACTTTCAGGTAAATGCTGGGATTGCACCCTAAGCACGGACCTCGAACAGCTTGCGATCTTTCCTTCCCATTATCGTCATCATTATCATTTCACTGTCACCCCCAAACCGGACTAGGGCACCACGAGGGAGAATGTCTTGTGTGTGCCGAGAGAAACTCACCCCGGCACAAACCGGCCGGGAGGCCTTGGAGACCGATTTGGACTAAGCTAGGGAAAAGAAGGAACGACCGGGAGGTCCTAAGTTCGAGTTCCGACGGTGACCAATTTTCCAAACAAGTGAATTACCTAGGTAGGTGCTTACAACTAATTATGTACGAATGCTACATGCGGCTATTCCCGGCTGTCTCCGTGTTTTCTTCGATCAAATCCTGGTGAACGCAAGGACAGTGTCATAAACAACATGCCATTGACTGCGGGCAATTCTTTCTTTCTCATTGTTATTCTAGAATTCTGCTTTAAATATTAATTTGCAATTACATAGTTGTCGGAATCTTGAAAATATATTTTTTCCTAATGCAAGTACAAAACAGGAACGTCTCGAAAATCTTTATAAATCACTAACATTACTGGAGTTTGGTTACTTTACTTTACTATGTACTGCATTAATTCACTCTCCTCTCAAAGCAAAAACTGTCAATAACGGAAGAAAGATCTCCATATCTTGAGTTTCGTTATAGATGTGACACTGTACATACCTCTAGGTTCATTTTGTGTGTATTATTAATAACAAATGCGCACAGAAATTGAAAGAAACTTATGCAGCTTGTGATTACGAGAGAGTCTAAAGTGTCTGTTTCGTTAGATATCCAGAAACTTGGAACAATCGAAAGAGAATGAAACAGTTTCGACTAAAAAGCTAATATTTGATTGTGCTACTCTATATATTCTCACACTGTGCGTACCGACATTACTTCAGTGCGTCATTGTTTACGACACTGCAGACGTCAAGCGAAAGAAAGATTCTAAGGAAGTAACCGCCCTCATTAAATATTTGCTATTCACATGTTGCGTAATGGAACAGCAATTGATTGCTATTCTTGACATCTAAAGAACTACTGTTTAAGTGTACTATTTACTACAAAATGTTATTGCAACATTCGTGAAAAATGTTTTTTTTTGTAATACTTAAAGTTTTGCTGTGTTATACAAGAGAATTTTATTTGTTGTTCTTCAGCAATGCTCTGTATTGAAAACCAATTTGTTTTGTTTTGTTCAGAAGCATTTTGCTTTTGCGTCATTCCAACCACCGTGCAGGATGGCTGAATCCATATGCTTGAATCAAGAAAATTGGTCAGTTTTGAAAAACCGAATTTGTCTGCTATTTGCGAATTTCAAACCTCAGAACAGGGTGAATGAAATCAAGTGCTTGATTTCAACAAATTGGTTTTCAAAGATAAAATTTTTCCTCTTTTTTTGCGTCTATCGAACCATCGTGCGACGGCGATGTGATTTGGAGGAGAGAGGGGCGGGGCGTGGTGTGGCGAGGCGCGGCGCGTACGCACGCGTCTTCAATTGACGCTTCCGGGCTACATCTCTGCCAGCAAGCGGCCCGCGCCACGCGCAGTCATCGTCGCTGCCGTCGCGACGGGCAGTCCACACATTTCGTCTGATACGATTGAAAGAGCTTATTGGACCCGTCTGAACATCATGCATTTTGTAAATCATTGTTTAACTACTAGGCTGTAAAGAGAGACGGAAAAGAGAGTCGAGAAAGAAAGAGGGAGAGAGGAATATTTCCACAATTATTTCTTCTGCGGCAGCAACGCGCAGGGTACCAGCTAGTGTGTGTGTGTGTTGTGTGTGTATACATACACAAACACACACAGAATGGTCCATTTTAATCTATCGGAGCAAATATCTCGAAAACTACACATCGGATCAAAAAAGGGTAATAAAATTTGTTTGTTTCGGCATGGGACATCCAATGATACCAAATTCCACCCCCTACCAACACCCCCTGGGGGTGGGGAAGGGGGAGAAAAATCTTAAATAGCAACCCTAATTTTTATTGCAGATTTGGATTCCCCAGAAAAATTGCTCCTATTTGACCTATGATTAAAGTCATTTTGGCTGACAGATGGCGCTGTAATCGACAAATATTAAATCGGTTAAAAAATCATCAAAAAATGGGGATATTTTGAGAAAAACTCATGATATCTGAAAAATGAAAGTAAATATAAACAATATTTTCCAAACTGACATCCTGGGGCACACCCTATCCCTTGCAGTCGCGGGTCGGTGACGGAGTTGGATTATTGATAAAGCCATCTAAAAATAAATTTGAATAAATAATAGAATCAAAACATTTGATTCGGTACTGGAAAACCAAGATTTGATTTAAAAAATTGGTTTCCCATTGAAGCTAATTTCCACTCCCATAATTAGGGATGGGATGCGTTGGTGAATAATGGCGCCCCAAGATATCTATTTGGTAAATATCGCTTACATTTATTTTATTTTTGTGATATAATGAGTTTTTTCGATATATATCTCCATTTTTTGATGAATTTTAACCAATGTAAATTTTGTCGATTACAGCGCCTCTGTCAGCCAAAATGACTTTAATCATTGGTCAAATAGGAGTAATTTTTTCTCCGGAATCCAAATCTGCAATACAGAATATTATTATGAATTACGTAGATTTAAAGAAAAATATAAAACGTGAAAATAGACACATTATTGTTTTTAATTAAAATAAATTAAATCTATTACAAAATAATATTATGAAACAAATTAGAGTGAAAGAAAAATAGAAAAAATGTAATATAAAATGTGAAAATGGAAACATAATTTTGAATAAAAATGTACTCTTCAATTGGTTTTTCGGTATCAAGGACCACAAAATAGGGATTCTGGCTGCACCACGTGTTAGGAGATTAACAACTGGATTTATCCCCTTTTCGTTGTTAGGGCCCTCTAATAAGAGTTTTTCTGCCGCAAATCGGCCGTTTTTTTCGCGCAGCATTACATAACTTTCCCTGTACTATACGTACGTACGTATAGTATAAGGGAAAGTAATATACAAATTCTAACTCATGATGCTTCCATCTGCTTAGCGGCACTATTCATTTTACGTTCAGGAAGTGCAGTAAATTGGGAGCGGTCGACTATTTTTGCCACCAAATTACTAAAATTTACTCATTTTTTTTCTTAAACTTGACCTTATTTGAAGATCTGTTTCTGATAAATATATTTTACTAAGAAAAAATTGTATTTTCATAATTGTAGATGTAGGAAGACATCGAACTTTTTAAAATTTTTTCAATTTTCGAAAAATCGGAGTTTTCCATCAAATTGAGATCTACGCCATTCTCTTAAATGTCCTTCAGACATCCAACAAAAAAATTTCATTAATATTGTTGGCGTCACTTTTTGAAAAATTTAAAAATGTCTCAGAGGCTTCATGTAAAGTATCCCCAAAATTAAAATATCCGTTTCATATTCCGAGAGCAGCGACATCAGCCAGATCGTTCGAGGAATATCAATTTTCGAGAAAATCGCTTGAACGGTTTAGTCACTAACGTTGTTCACTGACAGATGGACAGACATTTTGCCTTCAATCGATTCTTCAGTGTTAAGGAGCCATAAAACATGCATTCTGGTTACACCATATGTTAGAGGATTTTTTTCTAAATTTAACAACTGGATTTACCCACTTTTTTGTTACCAGGGCCCTGTAAAAAATTTTCTGCCGAAAATTCCCCGTTTTTTCGCACAGCATTACATTACTTTCTCTTCTTAAGAAGTTTCTTCTTAAGGTTCCTTCTAAGAAAATGGTTTCGTAATGGAAAATTTTAGATCACACCCAGTCGCAGTAGAGCCGTTAAACGACATGGAAACGTGTAAGTATGCCTTTTCGACGCCTAAGAACGCAATATCAGCATCTGAGTGAGTTCGAACGGGACAGAATGATCGGTCACCAAATAGCGGGTTTCCATACCGTGACATTGCGTCTCGAATGGGGCACGCTGCCACGACAATGATGAATGTGTGGGACTAGTGGATAGAGGAAGGTCGTACCCAGCGAGTTGTGGGCACAGGACCAGACAATGTGACCGCAGCATAGGACCACACACTGTGACTGTCATGTTGTCTGCATGGCCGCAACCGACAGAAAGGCGTCGTCCACAGTGTTGGCTCGAATGGAGCACTGCAACAGGTGTGGTCGTGTCTGCGTCGACGGTTCGACGCCGTCTGCTGAGGACTGGACTGGTGGCACGCCTATCACTGCGTCGGATTCCGTTGTCCAGAAACCACCAAAGCTTCGCTTCAAACAGCAATGGGCACATGAACGTGTTCATTAGCGTGCAGAGTGGCAAAATGTGGTGTTTTCCGACGAGTCCCGCTTCCATTTGTGCTACAGCGATGGCCGCGTACGTTTTCGACGCTTCCATGGTGATCGCGGTCTTCCAGCCTGCATTGTTCCACGTCATAACGGACAAACACCAAGAGTGATGGTTTGGAGCGCCATTGGTTGCAAGGTGCGATCTTCCCTCATGCGTATTGAGGGCAATTTGAACAGCAACCCGTACATCAGGGAGGTTATAGAGCTCAAGGTACTGCCCTTCTGCAAGCAGCTCCACGTGCCAGAATTCTCCAGGACAAAGCCCGACCGCATGTGGCGAGGAATGTGCAAGCCTTCTGCGAAGAACGACGGGTACCACTGCTTCCATGGCCTGTACGTTCGCCTGATATGTTGCCCGTCGAACTTGTCTGGGATATGATCGGACGGAAACTTGTTCGTTCTGGTTCTCCTGCAGCCACTGTTCATGCTTTGTGGTCACGCATAGAAACTGCGTGGAGGTGTGTATCCAAGCTCTATTTGAATCCATGCCACGACATTTAGAGGCTCTGGTGGCTGCTTGTGGCGGCTTCACCCCGTACTAAATAATCGAGGTCGAAATGCAGCTACAGTTCTGTAAGTCTAATCATTTGTGATTGTGATATAACTAATATATGGACACACTATTCATTGTAATAGTGTGTCTCCTTCTTGGTGTTGCAATAATCAGAAACACACAAATACACCAATGTATATTATTTTAAAACTACTGTATTCTCGCTTTCTTTCATGATGTACAGCAATACTCGTCGCTTGCAGAATTAAAGCACACTTCTACTGCATCTATTGTGACCACCGTGAAGCTACCCTTCCTTTTTGTCGACATTAATTTTTCGCAAAACGGAAGACGATGCTGATCAGACGTCGTAAAGGATGGCATTGATTCTATTTTGATGATGATGTCGCCCTTGAGCTAAGATATTTTTTTAAATAAAATATTTTAGACAACGTTTACCTTAACACCGTCTTTCTTCAAAATTTTGGCATAAATGAAAAAGTTTGTACCTATTTTTCAGTTCAATGATTGCACTTCATTTCTAACATTATCAATTATAGACTCGTAGCGTGATCTGTTCATCTCTACCTGGACTATATGCAAAAAAATAGACATTAATTTTTGAAGCGGTGCTTATCTAAAGAAAAAACGATAATTTGTTGAGAGTTGCACTTTGTTGCAGATGAAACTACTTGGAATATGATTTACAATAACCTACTAACATAATACGCCTGGCTCGTCTTCTTCAGCATGTCTGTCTCAGCATTTGTTCAATAGATCAAAGGAAATTAGAGCAAAAACTTGTACGAAATTACTTGTACGCGGCTTAATTAAAAACTTGACGAAAAACCTCAGTAATCTATATGTGGAACAAGGTAACGAGCACCGACTTCCAGCGTGCGGTCAACCACGAATATATATCCTGAAGGAGCCAGTAGGTTTTGTTCGCGACTGTTTTATCCGCAGAGATATGGACTCAGACTCGTGCTTGCCCTGTCGCACCAGAAACTAGTGGTGCTAAAACAGCACATACTTTCTCACCCGCATTTTCACGCAAAATAACGCGAAAAGTACTCTAATTTTCGAAAAGTATATGACCTTATTTCAAAATATATTTTTAAGAAACAGATTTCATTAAGGGAAAACAACTCTATCTTTAATATTTTACGATATTATTAGTTGTGGGAAGACTCCGAAAAAAAAGTTTAACTTTAGTAATTTTCGAAAAATCAGAGTTTTCAACGAATCATGAAATCTGCACCAATCTCTTAAATGTCCTTCACACAATCCAACATCAAAATTTAATCAAAAACGATGGAGATATTTTTTTTGAAAATTTTGAAAATGTCTTCGGGGCTTCATGTAAAGTATCCCCCAAAATTAAAATATCGGATTCAAATTCAAGTTGCCGTGACATTAGCCAGATAGAAAGAGGAATATCAATTTTGGATAAAATCATCTGGACGGTTTAGCCGCTAGCGTTGTTCACAGACGGACAGACAGATGTTTTGCCGTCATTCGATTTTTCGTTATTAAGGACCCATAAAACATGGATTTGGTCGTTAATGATCTAGTAGTTGATGCGACCTTAAAAAATAAATAAAAAACGTGGATTCTGGCTACACCATGTGTTAGAAATTTTTTTTCTAAATTTAGCAATTGGATTTATCCTTTTTCTCATTACCAGGGACCGGTAATAAGAGAATTTCTGCCGAAAATTCGCCGCCTTTTCACGCAGCATTACATAATTTCGTCTCTACTCCGTAGCGAGAAAGTAATAAACATTTCATTCATCACATTGGATATAAATAAATTGATACATTATTAATATCTTGTGATGTCTAAAGGCTGTATTATTATGTACGTACGTATCGTCATCGTCTTCTTCAAGATCTATGCCGATTGGCCTTTAGCATCACCAAGGAGATTATTGCATAAAGTCAAAGATTTTCAATTAGCTTTGTAATGTCTTCGTTTGATTTATGTTCATCCAGGAAAATAGGTTTAATGGAATTCATTCTGATAACAAACGCTCTTTATCAGCTTATTTTATGTGACAGGCTGTGCATTAATGGGGCTCATACACGTTCGAAATTCGTGACGGTTTTATCACCACCTGCTTGCCTTTCTTTTATTTTTTTATAAAATGAAATGGTGTCGTTGTCGATGCACTTTCGATTAGGGATGCAACATCGGTGCCGATGTTTTCAAAAGATCGATGTTTGTATAAAAATATCAATGTGTTAAATATCGATGTTCTGAAACCACGTTTTTTAAACATCGACATTTTGTGCTCGACGTTTTTACGTTTTCGATGCTTTGTTCGTGGCTGAAAATTCCCTTAATCACTATTTTGTAAATGTTAAAATATGAAATAAGAGCTGACTTTGTCTTCTTACGTGCTCGAACCAAACGAACTTGACTGATTTTTACTATCTTCAGACTATCCCTCGCTCGAGATGATCCTGATGTTCAGGTATTAATTTGAGTTAAATTTTAATTATAAATTAATACAAACGGCCACAGTCAAATTAAATTTTATTGCGCACGAATTGAATGTTAGTACACAATTATTAATACATCGATGTTTAAAAAAGCATCGGTTGGTGTTTTCAAAAACATCAGTTGATGTTTAAAAAACATGGTTTAAAAAATCGATGTTAATAATTCATAGACCAAAAATCAATGATGTATTAATCATTAATCGAATCATTAATTTTGAACATGGATGTTTTGCAGTATCGATGTTTTGTTGTCGACATGTCGCATCACTACTTTCGATTACTTCTCTGCATCGGCGATCGCCTGCGACGCGCCTCAAGGCGGCCCCGCTGCCCCCGAACAGAGGAGCCGCGCCGCCGCTGTGGCCCGCAGCCGCTGCGGGTTAACCGCCTCGTTGATCTGTAGGCTGTGCGTTGCCGCGAGCGCAGGGGTGCAGGAATGCGAAGGCGGTGCCTCGCTGTTCCCCAGGGTCGGATGGGGAAATCGCAGGATCCTCGGGCGTAAGGCGTGCGTAGTAGGCATGGCAAAAAAACATCGATGGTTTTGAAACATGTATATTTCCGAGCAGAAACATCAATGATTAACATCGAAGTTTTGCTTTAGATATTTTCTTCAGATCGGTACATTTGACAAGAAACATCGATATTTAAAAAAGTCTCATGATATAAACAAAAATGTCAGTATCGTTTTTTGGGGGGGGGGTTGATTGTTCTCAATCAACAGCCATTGGTAACTGTCACTGTTGTCAATCCTCAGACGGCACGAAACAGTTTGCTATTCGCAAACTTTCTCCAGTGTCGTTACCTATTACTTTCTCGTCTTACGAAGTTCTTCGTAAGAAGAGGAAGTTTTGTAATCGTGCGCCGGAAAACGGCGAATTTTCGCCAGAAAAACTAATATTGCCGGGCTCTGGTAACGAAAAAGTGGATAAATCCTGTTGCTTGTAGACAACATTTTCTAACACTGGCTTGGCCAGAATTCATGTTTGATTTTGTACGTGGTAATGTCGTTAAACTGCGTTTTGCACCTTGACTACGTAGAACATTCATTAGAATAGTAGGATGACTGTCACATTTAAGGCAGAATATACTTTAAGCTAGTATTGACGTGTTATGTATCACATTCGAACCAGGACATTTTACTTCGAAATGTTTCATCCTATTTTAAAGCATCGATATTTTAAGCATCGATGTTCTTTATCGATGTTTTCAATGTGATCGAAAACCTTTTGATCATGTAGTGAAGAATCGATGTTTTTCTAAAATTTGCCATCACTACGGCGTAGCCCAAAGCAAGAGGAGGGCTCCTACATTTATACCCCCTGTCCTCCTCTAGACTCCCTTTTCTAAGAAAAAAGTTTTATTTACAAATGGCCGACCAGGCTGGGCGAGGTGGTTAAGAGCGCGTTCCAACTCAGCGCTTCGTTTCGAAGGGTCGCGGGTTCGTGTCCCGTCTCGGGTAAACAACCGCGACAACCGTCTCTTGTCAAGACGAACGTCCCTTGTCTCTGAAGGGGGATAAATGCGCAAGGGAGCAAGGATTAGAAAGAAAAAACCGCGTGCGGTCTTTGGCCCGTGACCCGACTGCTCCAGAATTCGTCTGGTGTTGATCCCAGAAACCACAGAAAACTACAAATCAGAGCAGCCGACCACTAGAATTCTTCTAGAATCCCAGCTATCTAGCTAGTGGAGAACATCCGCTTCCTTCGGATCTCGAACCCTGACCTCTCGACGACGCTGAGAGACAAAGGTTTTGAGGCTGAGCAATCGCAGCCAGTGCTTGCCCGGATACATTTCCCCGCATTCGGTAGTTACGCGTTAAAATATGATCAAAAATCTTGGGCAACAAGACAGGGAAGCAGATACTCCCCATTCCTTTTAGTTTTGAAACTTCAAACTTTGCTTAATATACGAAGTAGTGTTCTTTATAGTTTCCGTTAATTTTTCTTATTTCATTACCATCGTAATGCATAATTGGACCTGACATTTTTGACATCCTAATCTACTCTTGTCACATCTCTCTGGATCATTATTTACACATCAATTTTCCAATCAACTTCACAAGGTTATTCCAAATTAATACCCACTAATGCAATTTACGCAATAGCAAAAAATATAATTGATTTATAAATCTTAGTAATTATATTACAAAATACGTATTAAAAGGAAAATGTGTGATCACCTTAGTGTTATGTTGAAATACTTTTCGACAAGAATAAGTGCCTATCATTATTTGTAAAAAGTGTTGACCAAGAAACGTTTAGGATTTGTAGGCCATGTCTAAAAACGTTTCGGAACAAAATAACCCATCATATTCACTAATGAAAAAACGGGTTATTGGACTGTCTGAACGACCAAAGGTAATTACGTGACGCCATATGATGAGAGAAAAAAATAATAAACTTATTTCTTTTAATCCTAATTTTCATGTAACTGAAGTATACTTGTTTCCATTCAATCGAATTCAACCATGTATCTGCATAGGCAAATGCATTTCTTTCTACTTGTAGTGTCGATATCTATTCTGTAACAGTTATCAAAGTCGCCATCAGCAACTACATTTGAATATCAGTTTCCTAGTAATGTAATTATACGCTAACGTGGTCTTCATTGAGCCAAGATAAACAATGTTCTATTAGTACGAAATATATTTGGACTTTATTTCTCTAAACAGCTTGACATCCGTGTTGCAGCGCTTCTTCCATCACGCCCTGAGACGGCCAGAACGAAACGTTTTTGGAGCATGGAGCTTAAGGACAGTACTGAACCTTAATGCGAGGGTTGGGGGCGTAGGTCATGGCAACTATTTTTTTGTTAGAATTCAAGCTCGGGTGAAAAAAAGTGAAATATACACATGAAAGCACAAAGTATGAACTAAATGCATGGACATTAAATAACACACTAAAACTGTATTTCTCTTATTTATTAATGTAACATTTGACATGTCAGTACTGATTTCATGTGCTAAAAAAATTATCATTATTTATAAAAAATGTTGACCAAGAAGCGTTTTGGATTTGTATTCCATGTCTAAAAAGTTTCAGAACCAAATAACCCATCATATTCACTAAGTAGATATGTAACGAAAAACGCTTAATTGGTTAATAAACAGTTACCAACATTCCAGAAGCATTACATACTCGTTCTAAAAGCTCAATGAGGACTCGATTACCGCAGGTGCCTCATCGGTCCGCACACTCACAGGTCACGTGCGATGCTGACCACTTGTCGTTACACGTCCTCGCAGAAACTCTCCTTCTCGTCTCGCGACTGTCCGGTGTAGAAGAATTCCCAACAGCTTTCACCAATTCCCTGTGACATTTTCGGGCATTTCTCGTATGGAGAACGGTATCTTGGTGTATGGGTGCTGCTCAAAACTGGTTACATTCATTTCTCACGGCGGTAGTCAAGACGACTGATTTCACATTGCTAACAGACACATTGACACATCCATCGGTTGTGAACACTCATTAGTAGAGACCGGAAAAATATGTAGTATTAAACGTCAAAGTATGTACATAAATATGTAATGAAAACAGTAAGAATATGTAATAAATATGTAAAATCGGATATAATATGTAATATTAAAATGCTCTAAGCGATTTACTTAGCAAGACATTACATTTAGAAAAACTGTTCACTTTACATCATATGTATATATTTCTCATCAGTAGTAGAAGCTTCATCTATTGTAATCCAGGACAGTAGTTTAGCAGCCGGACTAAAAAAATCGCAATAGAAGCCATCGCACAAACTGGTGAAATCTACTAGCAGCAAACATACACTGTAGCATCTTCATCGAAGTGTTACACGTCGGCGACCAAAAATTTTTCTCGGAAATTAAGGTTACATATTTCAAAACACAGTGTCAATATTTTAGACACCTAGTTTTCCCCAATAATGTAGGGAAAATGCTGATTAAAAAAACAACATCTTTTCACAAAAAAATATGGAATTAAATCGAAGAAAATTGAGAACATAAGAAAATATATTGTGAAAACAGCAAAATATGTAATATAGTACTAAATATGTACCAATATGTAACGAAAAAATTGGATATTGTGTTAGGAGGGCTATGATTTGCCAAGATTAAAATTTTGAGAACGGTAAGTAGAAAGACAAAAAATATGTATTTGTATAAAAATCCGGTCTCTACTCATTAGTACAGCATTTCTTTCACGCGACGAATACAATTGTGATCCGATAACATTTCTTTTAGGAAAAAATAGTTGCCATGACTTCTGCTCCAACCCTCTTACTTAACCCACTTCTCGTTTTCAACAAGAAACTTTCGGGGACTCCGTGTCACCCAGCTTTTTGAATGCTGAGGGTTGAGTAGTAAAACGTCATTAATGTTGAAACTTGTAATAAATTGCAATTACAGGTAACCGTACTTTATCAATTAATTTTTAAATCTTGCGTAAATTACTGACTATAGTAAAATAAACCTTCAGGGTATTTTTTATATTTAAATTTTTGCAAAAGCGTATTAAAAAAATTATCAATTTGTAGACGACCATCAAGAATGCAAAATGATTTTCGTGCTATTGATAGAGAAATCAAACAAATAATGTTAAAACATGTATAGTTACACCGTCGTGAACCGCACATTTTATATTATGCATAGTGCAAAATGTAAGAGGGCAAACTAGTTGTATGGCCACATGCACACAGAAGTAAAAACTGGCCTGAACAAAACTTGTAAGAATTACTTTATCATGAAATTTTTGCAAGTCACGTTGTAACCTGACTATTCAGTTGTAGCTCTGTACCGTGTTATCCATCCTATCTTTTGGACACACATTGTTAACACACTCATGCTTACTGTACCTTGGATGTTGGCATCTTACTCGTATCTAGGCGTAAATAGCTGCATAATCATGTGTAAACCAAACACATTTGTTCCTCTCTATAACTTGGTTTACTTGTGCTGCATTTCGAATTTCTCGAACATGTTTTCAGTGACCTATTTTCAAGAATGAGCATTTAATATAATGTATATTTTCATAATTGTTATAAATAAACATATATGTGAAGTTCATTTTTGAAAATGGGCTACTAAAAACATGATTAATACAAAACAGAATATTATAAAGTATTTCAGAGGGAGGTCAATTTCACTTCGGACGCTCATAAATATTTTTGAAATAATAATTTTTCAATATTGTTAACTTGAAAAAAATTACGAGAATATTCATAATGACAATACTGCTTCGGATGTGATGAGTACGGGGTGGATTTCATTGAAATATCATTTTTTTCTTTTCACTTTAGAACAATGCCGTTTAGGGTAGAAATTCATTTTATGTTATGACAAAACAAAATGAACCATTTTTATACGTCTTTTTTTTGCATTTTTCGTCTATTTCGACTAATAAGTCATTTTTTACCGTTTTACGTCATTTTTAATGCATTTTTCGCTGATTTCATCGATTTTAATATCATTTTAATGGTATCTACTTGCTTCAAACACTATTTACGAGATGCAACAAATGTTTCACATAGAATTCCTGAGTAGCCTCTTCGATTTCTTCGCTCATTCATCAGCCGCATTCATCATTCCCGCATTCATCATTCGCACGTCAGCCATTGTGAGTACGATGTAACTACTACGCCTATCGGCGCCATTGTCAGTTTCGCCGATTCCGCGATAAATAAAGGCAGAGATTTTCTTTTAAAGAACAGTCCTGGCCAAAAGTTTGCAAGCTGAGTTCACTGGAATAAAAGAAAGAAGCCTCGATTACATCAATAATATATCCAACAGCTTGAGTTGTTCATCTAAAGTGGTTTTGATAATTTAACGTCATTTTTCCTTGATTTTTGGGCATTTTTAAAAAAGTTCAAGAGCTTTATATTGTTCATTTTGGCAATGTTTTAGGTAATCAATAGGGAACGGATTTGTATTCCCTAATCTTGAAATATGCTCTTAAAAATATGCATTTATGACCTAAAAATTCTGAAATATGCCCTTTAATATGCACTTAAAATTAACAATATTTCATTTCTTCTGCAAACCTGTCTTGATAAAATTCTTGAAATGAAATGAAAATTTGCTTGGAATGAAAAGATAATTTGTGCAAATGTAATATAATCTACCCTACTTTCGCGAGACAAATAGTCGAAGTAAATAATCACCTTAGTGAAGTACATTGTACATCTTGTTGAATTTCTTCTGACTGGTTTAAAATATATGTTCTCATGAATATATCCCACATTTGCACAAGTATTTTATCATCTACAGAAAACAAAAACGCAAACTGTGACTGGCTCTTTAGAATCAATGAACGCTCACAATTACATAAAATTCTTTGAAAAGATGAAACGTTTTATAGATTAGTCACTTTTTTCAACGAAATATGCAAAATATGCGCCTATAATTACATGAATATGCACCAACAAGAAAAATCAGCCAAGTATGCACAAATATGCACTAACAAATTTAATCCATATATATATATATGTATATATATATGGCTTCATATTTTAACCAAACGTCGAGAAATTTCACTTAGCTATGTCCTGAACCAACGGACAAAAATGTGCAAAATCATAGAAATCCGCTCCCTAGTCATCAGAATCCGCCCCCTATTGATGAGATATGAATACAATAATTGTAACGAAGAAGTTGATTTTCTTGTCCCTCAGGCATTCGACCTGTTAGACAGTGGCGACTTGTTGATCACTCCATCTTCTTTTGCGTCTACGAGTGCTTATTTTCGCTCGAGATGTGTAGAAAGACATTTGCATGGGAATACGATTATTTTCCATCCTTAATACATGGTCTCTCCCATTATCTATTAATTCTTCGATTTTGTCGTTTAGATTGAACATTTCAAGGTTTTCAATTTCTCCCGGATAGTCTCTTCTTCAATCTATCTCTTCTTGTTATTCCGAGGATCCACCTCAAAAATCTCATTTCAGCTGTCTGGACTCTTCAACAGGATTTGGAATTTAGGAATAAATTGATTAGAATTACAATACATTTTGGTTTTGGGAGGGGACATGGCCCTCGTGTGACCGTGTCCCACTTTTGGAACCGCCACTGTTACGTACTTACCTAAATGGGTAAAATAGATATCTGTAAGGAAATTAAAAAAACGTGTGTTAAAACTCTAAGTTAGAACATTTCACATAACTTGTGTGTATATATATACACACACATAATGTTCAACAAGTGTACATGCCGAAAATTTTAATTGTAATATCTTACCTGAATTCAAGTTTCGTGTCAAGTTTATCTCGTGTCAAGTTTATTTCGTGTCGTCAAGTTTATCTCGTATTTACCCTAAGGAAGATAATAATTTGAGTATATTTGGCTCAAGAGGCACTGTGGCAAATGTAAAATATAATTCTTTGAATCGGAATTGATTAGAATTCACAAGAGAGGCAAGGATTGGTAAAGGAGAAAACACCTGTCTTAATATGAAAGATGTGCATACAATATCGAACCTACAAAAACATTTGAAATACATCTCAAATCTTCAGCCCGCCTTTCTTCCAGAAAATTATTAATTACCTTTTCAATACGAAGAATTGATCGTTATTTGTTTTCATGTACCCTACAAGTGTTAACATCTGTACGTTATGAATCACGTCAATTCTTGTGATACATGACTTCCATTCCTGCTGATCTGCACGGTCACATACATGCAACGTAATGGGGTCAACCAGTTAGCCTGCTTTGTAAACATGAAGAGCTCAATGAATCGCTGATGCCATGGTTGAATTGCGCAACGGGAGGGCCCAAGAAGGAAGAGGAAATGAGCAAGCTGCTTCGTGGAGTGGCGTCACGGGGAGTATTACGCTGTGCTGATAACGAACGGCGGTTGCGGCTGCTCCGACCGCGACCGTGGCTGAGGCGATACGACTTAAGTCCCGCGGCCCAACTAAACCTGCTTCTCCTCCGTCTCCGACTGTCCCACCTCATCCCACACAACCAACCACCCAACGCCCACCCCATCCTGGACCGTTCTGTCTCCGTCCCCAGACCCCGTCCCTGGACCCCCTCTCAGACCCTCATCTCAGATTGCGCCTCGTACCCCCGCCCCAGACCCACGCCTCAGACACACGCCTCAGACACACGCCTCAGACTCCCGCCCCAGACTCCCGCCCCACATCCCGGCCTCAGAACCCGACCTCAGACCTTCGCCTTAGGCGCCTGCCTCAGACCCCCGCCTCAGATCCCGCCCAGACCCCCCGCCTCACCCCTCATACCCCTGTCTCAGACCCCCGCCTCAAACCCCCACCTCAGAACCACGCCTCACCTCTCACACCTGTCCTCAGACTCCCGCCTCAGACCCCCTCCTCAGACCCTTGCCTCTGACCCCCGCCTCAAACCCCCGCCTCACCCCTCACATTCCTATCTCAGACTCCCACCTCAGACCCCAACCCCCGCCTCAGACGCCCGTCTCCGACCCTCACCCCCGCCACGCGCACGCTCCCCCCGTCCCCGCTTCAGACCCCCGCCTCAGACCCTCGCCTCATTCCCTCTCACACCCTGACCACGACCCCCGTCCCTCGAGCTCCCGGCTGCGAGCTCCGCCCTGATCCACCTCCTCCTTCGCCTCCATCCTGCTCCTGCCTCTGTCACTACTTTTCCTTCGGCTCTTACTTCGCCTCTTTCACCACCTCTCACACCTCTCCGCGTCCGCCTTCGCTCTCACCTATGCCTCTTACCTCCGCTCTTCCTGCGCCTCCGTCCTTGCCTCAGTTCCCGACCTCCCCCCACCCCATCCGCTTTGTGCCCTCGCTCCCACCGATCGCTTATGCCCTCACATCTGGCGTCACCGCCCTCGCTACCCTCGCTACCCTCGCCCATATTTTTACGCGAACTCCCTCGCTTTCGCCCTGGTCTTCGGCCCTGCCTCTGCCTCCTTCTCCACGCACCATCTTCCCCTTCCCACCGCTCCCCCTCAACAACAGTGGCTATCTACTCCTCAAGAACTCGCGGAATGTCTAAACGCAAATCGCATGATTCTGCCCGCGCAACGTCTTTAACTCATTCACATCAGTGTTCTGCATCACAGTCACCACATCTTTTTTCCATCCCATTTCCACGTTCTCCACCTCAACTCTCGCTCACATATCCCCTCCACTCCGCCTTCACTCAGACACCGCCCTTCTTCCCACTCTTTTCCAGCGTTCTCCGCCCCTCAATCCTCATTTATTAACTGTCTCAGCGCCGACTTCACAACTTTTCCTGTTACGTTGAGTTCATCGTTTCACATGCCGCCTAACGCTTTCGCTTTCCCCTTTTTTTGTTTCCATTGTCCGGCAGCCCCCCTTCCCTCCTTGCGGTTCGCTTCCTCCTCCGGTTTGGCAAATCCTTGGCGCGATGCCGTCGCCGCAGTGCCGTGACGAAGCCTTGGATTTAAGTGCAACCGTGGAGGCCGTTTGTGGAAAAGTCGAAGCCTTACACAACGGGCGCGTTGGAAGCGGCGATCGCCGGCGGCCCTGCCGGGTGCACTTGAACTCAACGCCACCACCGCCACCGCCGCCAATGGCGAGGGACTCCCGCGATGCGTTGCCGAAGCGGCGCCCCTAATCCATGGACACAGAGTGGCAGAGTGGAGAGCATTTCCTCGTACCGCCGATTCCGCCACGTTAGGGACCGTCCATAAGTTACGTAACGTTAAAGGGGAGGGGATTTGATTGATTGATTGATTATTGTAGTGTTGTCAAGGTCGTTGCCACGAGCGGGAGTCCGTGGCACGAGTGCCACGACGAAATCGCCCCTTCACGTAGTTCGTCACCCCCCGTCACCAGAGACAACGCCATCCCTATTGTAAAACGGCGGGGTTACTAATAGTTTCCTTTCCCGACGCTAGTTGTGCAGAGTACCTCGTAGCATGCTTCGGTGCCACGACGAGTGCCACAGCCACCAGTAGAAGACCTTGACACCACTGGATTAGTGATTCCTGGCGCGTCAACGGCTAAGGTCATTAGTCCGCAAGTATAGTGCATATTTTAATCATGAGAGGTGTCGGTGATCTGTCCTCGCTGGACGGTGAGATACGACGCTGCGTGCGGGAATATTCGTGCGGGAATAGGCGTGCGGGAATATTCCCCAACCAGGTAGGTCGCACTAGCGTGGCACCGCCCCAGCCGTGACAAGCTCTGAGCTCCCGATTGATCTCCCTTCACGTGTAGCAGTAATGTGTAGGGGTGAGGAAAGGACAAGGAAGAGGAAGGAAAGTTCGCACGTGGTCCATTTGTAAGGGTACTGCTCCGGCATTCGCCTGATGTTGTTCGGAGAAATCACGAAAAAGTACCGATAAGATCAGCTCCTGTATGGAGGAGAATTCTAGCGTACGTAATTAGTTTATTATAAATTAGCAAGTGAATCTTTTTAACAGTGGTAAGCACATTTCTAAGTTCACGAGCCCCGTCGAGAAGGACGTTAAAGAATTAATTAAGAATATTCATTTTATAAGGCAGGAGTGTGTAACAATGACGTAATTTCATCTGCCACTACAGAAAAATTAAAGTATAAAAGATAATTATTTTAATTCTGCATATTTTAATGGAAGACTGTAGCCTCTTTTTTCCTTCTCCTTGGAGAAGAGATTTAGGGACAGAAATCAGTTTCAGTAAGTTAAGGTGAATTGAATTCAAAATAACATGCTTTCCTTAGTCTCTTTGACCGTTACAGTACTAAAGTAAAATAAAATGAACAATGTTAAAAGGAACATTTATTCTTTCTCTGTCAAATTCTTCAAATATGAAAGCAAAATGGCGATCTTCGATGCAATGATACAAAGTCGAGCTCTTCCTTGTACTCACGAGGAAATGCGAAGAAGATGCAATCAGGCTGTGCCTTTTTGGAAAGGTAGTTGAAAGGCTTAAGAAAATTTGACCGTGGGATGCAATCGGAATACATACGCTCACCTGTGCCAAGTGAGGTCACGTCGCTACCTGACCTGCAGAGGTTCAGCAAATCTGGTTTACACCGATATCGTTAGTGTCAACCAAGAACACGTATTAGGGAGTTTTTTGCAACTTCGAACGGTGAGTATTATCGATCTTCTTCTCATGCGCAGTTCAAGTTTCGCCTCACTTTTGTGCATCTGCGCATGCGCAGAAGATCGATAGTGTTTAATGTTCGAGGTGGCAAAAACTCCCTGGTCTGAAGATAATGAAGAAACGACAAATTTTCGTTCGTGACAGCGTTTAAAGTTGCTCCACACATTCGGTGTTCGGCGTGCAGCGAGCGACTGCCCGCCAAATCCCGAGTAGTGTGGATGGGATGCATGCAATTTGGCGAGCGACGAACTTTCGATGCTCACCCTACCACTGCATGTCGGTCTTCTGGTCACATCAAGAGAAACGAACATTCGCCCAGCACATTAGCTGCTCGGTATTGGGCGAGCAGTAGTTCGTTGTTCGGCGAAAGTCCAATGTGTGGAGCCGTCTTTAGACTGTACTGTAGCCATGGATACTTGTTTTTTTTTGCCGACACTCGTTCTACGGTTCGAATTAAATCATCACACTTTCCTAACGTCTCTACGTAACTCTAGTCATACGACTTTGCGGTACAACTTTCAAATGTGGTACCAATGAAAGCCACTGGCGTGTATGAAGTTTTCTGGACCAACCCCGGCTGGAAGCGTTGAATGTTCTAAGGTTGGAAAATATAATTCGTGTCGTGCCACACATGGGTGCATGTGCAAGTTACCCTCTCTAGAAATTAAACATTCAGATGAACCCTACTTAAAGGGGTGTAGCGACCATGGATACATTGTGCCTTGAAATGTAAAAACATAATTTATCACTCAGACATCCATCAAGGATATTGTCGTTGTCTTGCACTTTCATCCAAGTTTGACTGTCGCTAATCCCGAATCTTAACCTTAACTTCCGCAGGCCAATGTTATATGAGTTTTCTGTTTAGAAACCGTAAGAAACATGTTATATGCGACATCGTCATTGCAAATTAACAAGTAGGGGGTCGCTTTTATTGAAACGTCATTTTTTTTCACTTTACAACAATGCATTTTAGTGTAGATATTAATCCCTATATAGTATTTGAGTAAACTCCTCGTGTCCGTGCGTGTGGAAAAAACGATTCCGTCCCTCACGGTTAGACCACTTCCCGTGCACCAATCGAAACGTATGAGGTGTCATTCAAACGCGTCTTGGTCTCCTGATGGGGAACCAATAATTTGTTTTCAGATTCAGCCATAAAATTCTAAGAAATTTCCAAAAACGTGTTTTTCATTTTTGGCGCTGCGATCTTAGTGAGTATGCCGGGAACTAAATCAACACCACCTAATTAGATGCAGGTGACGTTGATTAAACTCCAGGACCAACACCAACGAAGAGAAAGTGAGAGAGAGAGACGCCGACGACGAAGAAGAAGAAGACAACGAAGACGAAGAAGCGGAGGAGGAGGAAGACAGAAGTGTTGTGTGTTTAAGTCCTATCGATTAAGTCATGAACGTTTATTTGTAATCTTGGACCTCAAATTCTAGGTTTTCAGGCCCTAGAACGCTTCATTTATGAGTCCCTACATAGATTTTAACAGAGCTGCCCAACTGTTGCGGTTGTATTTGACATGAATTTTCAGTTTTTTTTAACAAGTCGTATTTTTAAAGTTTAAGAGCAATTCTCTTTCACTAGAAACCTCATTTATGTGTGTTAAGATTGGTTTGCGTGTGAAAGCCGCCAAACTCATCTCATGAAATAATATAGGAGAGGATAATAGTCAATATTTAAGTACTATATTTAATTGAAAACTTTTCGCACTTCATTTCAATTTTTATAACACTGAGTGTTGTGCAAGTTTAACGCACCATTCGTACAGGAACTTGTCCGTGTTCAATGGCATTCTCATCATTTCTCGTGACGGAGTATTGATAAAAATACTCTTCCTCGAAAGTGAAAGTCACGATAAAGCTACAGTCGGAGAAATCTGTCTCTGATTGGATTTTGATTATTAATTCCCTAGCCACAAATAGTAACATCATTGCAAAGAAGAAACTCTTAAAATTTAAGAAAGAATAAGGGTGTCGTCTACAAATTACGTAACGCAAATTTGGATACTCCCTGTTCCCCCGTAACGCGCGCTTCAACATCCTCCTTAATAATTACGTAACGCTTGCAACACCCCCGTTTACAATTAGTAAACACATTTTTTATTAATTTATACGCGTTATGTATTGAAAATTCATCATCAATAAACTCTGAATTAGTTCGCGATGCTG
Source organism: Acheta domesticus (assembly GCA_031308135.1). Taxonomy (NCBI): domain Eukaryota; kingdom Metazoa; phylum Arthropoda; class Insecta; order Orthoptera; family Gryllidae; genus Acheta; species Acheta domesticus. The sequence continues at coordinate 78,137,255 of JAHLJT010003656.1, forward strand.
ACTGCACCTAATAATAAGTTGGGGACAATTTTTGGGAGAAGGAAGGACGCAAGGACGAGATTTTGCACAAGTCGTGCGCATTTCTTCGTGGAAGATTTGTCACCGTTGGATACTAGTACTAAGTACTACCGTACCTATGTTTTGAATATTTTTTGGTATACTGATTCAATCAATATACAATTGTTGAAAAAATATTTTCATCCACAGAAACAGTTTATATATCATACTTTTTAATTTATTTATATCTTTATTAAATTTCTTAACATTTTAATTAAGTAGTATTTAGTGACTTAGTACAAGAATAAAATAGAAGAATACGAATAAAAGAATTATGTCGGCCAATGTTGAAAAAATTAATATAAAAATCAACGTTAGTAACGTTACACTAAATTAACACCCGCTACCCCTAAGTAACGCAGCTAAGACTTTTAATAACCCTTCTCCCTCTTACATAGCATTACGTAGCTTATCGACGACCCCTAAGAATTTCAGAGTTATAGAAAAGCGCGCGAAGTCTGCTCCTCAGCCATATACGTCACACACAATTTTTTACTGACTCTAAGGTGGTTTATGTGAAGAGTATTAGCTTCCCGTGGGGCGATCCACGTTCTCGTTTCCTGGTTGGAACAAAAATAGTGTTAGAGCTTTCCTTTAAAATCGTTTCTATAGTTGTGTGACTGAAAGCTCAGGCAGGCGGGCTTTGGAGGTCAAGGGAATACGTCATATTTGTTACACGTTATTTGTTACACACACTCTTACCTCCCCCCTTGCGTGAGAATTCAAATAGGCCCACGCCTGAGGGACACCGTTTAGCTGGCCGGCAAAATCGATCCTGCGACCACAAATACTACCTACAAACGATAAGTAAAATAAACTAGTATAAAAGACTTTTTACAAAACTTGCCGATATTTCTCAATCCACGTTCTCTGATTTGTAGAAGCAGCAGGAGGGTGATATCCTGAAGAGAAAATCACAAAATATTATCGGTATAAGCGTAAACCAATACATATACTCATGTATCTTGAACATGCATTTCAGGGGTAGAATATCTTGAATACGATGAAAAATTACTGGTTATTATTTGAAAGTATTTGAAAGCATGGGATAAAGAGTTGCGCGTCAGGTAGAAGGAGGATAATAGAGAAAGGTATCTAGACTCTAGATTCTAGAGGGATCGACGATAATAAGCGGAATAGACTTTAAATTTGCAATTATCTATTAGTTGCCCCACATGTTCAGTCTCAACAGAAAACAATGAAGCTGTATTTTATAAGAAATCATGTTTTTCCCATTTTAAGTTTATTTACGTAACGATGTAACACTACATACGTTTTGAAGCATGTCATTTTCATTCTCTTGTTAATTGCATATTAAAATGATAATCCCGAAATTATCGCCGAGCACTGACAGAAATCGATGACTTCTTGGCTGTCCGGGAGACGCGGTGTCGTTGGCTGAGAGGCCGACGTTTCGTATATGTCGCAGGCTTCCTCAGGGCAGTGACCTCGTCGCTGAGGAAACCTACGACTGCCCTGAAGAAGCCCGCGACTGCCCTCGTCACTGTCCCGAGGAAGCCTGAGATATGACAGGCGAAACGTCGGCCTCTCAGCCAATGACGCGGCGTCTTCCGGACAGCCAGGAAGTCAAGGACTCGAGCCGCGGAAGCTTACATGTACATATGACAGAAATCGTCACAATTGGGTGACAAGCTCCTTCACTAGCTTTTAGCACCAAACTCAGAACAATAACCACCAAATTGGCAATAATCCGCCAATGTTGACAACTCTACTTAAATGCATTATGTTGTACACATGTATTTGGCATTTTAGGGTGAGATTGACAAGACTTTTGCCAGGTAGCGGTGTTCCTAGGCCTGTGTCAGTTTTTATATTTTATCCACCCTTGAGGAAAAGGGAGCCAGGTGGCGAGCATGACGTATTCCCATCACCAGATCTATTATTCTTGGTTCCCTGATTTTTTCTTTCCTCATACAGCTTGAGAAACAGACAGTTGTTATACAAAGCTACGGCTCTATCTGTGCGCCTGGCGAGAGTCGAATCCGGGATCGCACCTCGGAAAGCTAGCACGCTGTTCACCCGAGGGGGTCACGTGTTTTCTCCTCGCCGAGACCAGGTCTACCGAGTTAACTCGCCGTGCGCTTTACCTCTGGCTCACGCAGTCCTCCATGATGTAAACGTTTCAAAGTTGGCTGGTTTTGGAAAGTAATTGAATCCGTTTACTGTCCTACAACAATTTTGAAACGTAATGGTACCCGGTGAAAAAGAACTTTACAAATTCGCACACATTTTACTGCACCAGGTAATGTTTTTAATGCATGATCGTGATCGCACACGTACTCACCTAAATTAATCTAAGAATTATTTGAAGGAGTAGCAGGCTTTTAAGATTTTCACATCTCAAGGTCTAGTACACATTTTCTCTCTTTCTAACCTTCTCAGACTAACTCACGTATGACTAGTTGAGAAGATGGAAATCTCAGTTCTGCTGCGATTTCTCTCTTCTCAGACTTTTAATTTAATCCTCCGAATACATTAATTATCTTCCTTTATAATTATTCTAAGGGTATTCAAGAAATACTAATTATAAAGTAATACTTTCAGACGCGGTTTCCCACAATTTCTAATCAAGGCACAAGGGCAGCGAAGACCAAATATCCTTCATTTAGACAATTCAGTTCAGTTTAGTTTCTGAACCTCCTGATTCAATTGACCAAAGTGTTACGATATGAAAATATAATTGTTTTTAAAAGTGAGAAGTCGTAATAAAGAACAATTGAGAGAATGAGCATGCTACCATGGACTCAAGTTTGTTGAGGGAACTGAATCGTGTTGGCGAGTTGATGGACGCCTGAATTTAGGCCTCAAATGTTAACGTGAAATTCGTGGTTTTAAAACCAAATGAGTGGCGACTTCAGGGTACTAGAAGTTTAACGACACCCTTGGGAAGGTACTTCAGCAAATTAATCGGTGGTTTTATAGTAAGGAACAATGTATTCGCGGAAGTGGAGAAGGGAACATTTGTCAATTGATTCTGGATTCATAATTTCATGAAATATACATTTGCGTGTGTTTGAACGCAAAGTGTTCTTATTTAAATTACCTCAAGAGAGTGGCCAACGGAAAGCGACGTTTGGTTACTGGCAATATAGCTGCAGCTGAATTTATTGGCGATTAAACAGTCAATTAAAACGATCAAACGAACGTAGCTTCACGTTTGCATACGTTGTTGCGGGAACATTTAGTTCAATAGATTCGTAATACAAAGCTCGACTCTTCTTTCCTGTCGAGCTAATTTAGACTTTTCAGATTACTCTAGTTTATTACTTTATCTCGACTATCCATTTCGTTCTTTGACGCCCTCTTCTTTTGTTTTCAATCTGTCCGAACCCAACCCAGAATGGCCGCTTTACGCGATCATTAGGAAATGTTCAGCAACATGTCTTTCCCCTCATTCATCTGTGTCTGTATACAAATATACTATACATTATTCAATTACAAATAGAGATTTGTAGCAGAAAAATCTGATCAATTATTGAGTTTTATTATATAATTTCGAATAAAAACTCGTATTTTAAGAAATTTATTGAAAATGAATGAAATGCACTTTAAAACAGATTTCTGTAAACAACATTGCACAAATCCGTTTCATATATGAGTATTTGCACATTTGTGTGCCTAAAATATATCTAAATAATTTTGAGGCCATAATTGTTCGATTAAAGCGTTCCGTGTCCCAGTTTATGTGAACATTTAGAAAAATTTCGTTCTCTGACACTTTACCCGTTTTTAATGAAAATTGTAAGGGAATTCCAAAATATTACAATTTTGAAAGTTGAATTAGGTGTTTATATCGGGGGATATCAGCCTAAAATCTGCATCAAAATATATTTTTCACCTACTGGAACATTACGTTATTCATAGTATCTCAATAATTGGTCAATACGTTATATACGTCATATTGGTCATCGACGTAGAGAACAATGCATTTTCTTGCTGAACATACAGTAAGTAAAAACTCATTAAAACATGAATAAATGTTCATTCAACCTCTAAATTAATATTCATTTGATCATGGAACATTAAAGCAGTGAATAAAGAACAAAATGTACGAAGCCTTAAGTAACTGAGCTAAGCTGAAGAGCTTGATGAACACACTGCATGTAAATACTAGGGTTTTAACCTAGTGAAGTAAATCTTTCATAAAATTTATTATTTTTTGCAAGATCTAGAGTCAATTACAAATCACAAAGGACATTTTGCAAATGTGTAGTTACTGTGGTTCTCTCATAGTTTTAACCCATGTTTGGAATAATATTGAATACTATTTAATTTTATTCTGTAATTATACACTTTAATTATAATATTTTTAATTATATACTATATAAGATGAACTAAACATTCCATATTCTTTTTCACTTTTTTCCATTGTTGTAACCCTTTGACAAGTTTTATATGATTGCATTGATCAAGAATCACTCCTCAGGGAGATACAGTATCCCTACATTATGAGAACAAGACTGCTCAAGTTTCATTTAATATAACCAGTGTCAAAATAACCTGCTGTATTCGTTTCAGAATTGCTGTGTCCGAGCTTTAAAGTCTCAGAGTAGCTGTAATGATAAATTAATGGCCAGGAAGTATCGATACAATCAGCACATCAAAATTTTAACAATAGGACAGTCGCCTGTTACTGTTTTTTCTGCGTTGTGTATATCGATGACCTCCAACACACATCCGTTCATTGTAATTTCGTTTCCAACGACGAAAGCATTTTTAACTACGTTTCGTAGGGATTTGATTATTTTAAGTCACGTGACATTGTTTTGTACGAATGCGATTTGCGATTCGAGAAGTCAAACTGCGCTTGTTTTTATATTATTTTTGAGATACATAATTGTGATGTTTAGTTACCTTATTTAATTATCGCAATTATAGCAAGAAAATCAAAAGAAGTACCTATTGGAATATTTTTAGATCTTTCAAAAGCTTTTGATGTCATTGATCATAACATTTTACATTCAAAATTACCTTCGTATGGAATCCGTGAATTGCTTTAAATTTGTTGTGTTCGTACCTATCAACAACGATATCAGTGAGTAGAAAATACCTTACTGGAATGATGGAACATTATGTACATACCAATACATCCTATAGCTCCCAGACTTTTAGATTATAAAAAAGAATTGTATGAATAATAAGCAAATCTCACCCACCTAATGCTTGGAAGTCTCTCGTAATTAATGTAGATATTTTACTTTATTTATAGACTATTATCCTTGTCTCTTGATTTACGAATCAGTAGTTTTTATCAAAAATTACCTAAAGGTGGGAATATATTTTCAGAAATACCGATGTCTATTACTATAACACTCGAATCATATATATCAGGGGACAGTATCAACATCTCACCAAAAAGTCACATACATATACATTATTTTATAACATTTTGCCAGATGACATTAAACGATTAAATTCGATACAAGAGTTTATGCCCCAAGTAAAATATTTTCTGCCGCATAACTGTTTCTATACAATTAGAAACTATACCGAGCATCCAAAAGGAAAGTAATATTAATTTTAACAATGATATTGAATGTATAATTGGACTGTATAATTCTAATAAACCTGTAACAAGTATTGTACCGCAGCTTCTGGATACAATCCCCATCTCGATCAGGTTTTTCGTCCAATTTCCCTGATCCTCGAGCAAATGCTGATATGGCCCCTTGTTTTGCTTCTGGAAGTAAATGTAACTTCATTATCTGTGCACGTCTTCTAGAATTCAGTGGGAAATATAGTTATTCAAATTATCGTTCTCTAAATCGCGGCAGGAAATATTATTCCTTCACGAAGGACATGAGGGATAATAGCCCAAATCAATAGCTGATTTAACCTTGAAAACATAATGTATAATATCGGAGCGAATATTTTGTTAACAATCCTTGTAAAACCGCTCATTCCTTTCTATTTTCAAAATTCAACTTGTATATGGCTTAGCGTAGGGATCACGGGTTTATGAAAACGTGCACAAAATTCACTTCTCCCCGTAGCACGCCACACACAGTTTTTAACTGTTTTTGGCACAAATAAAATAAATATGACCCCAATAAAGCACCATATAAAAATTGCATGGCTGGCCAATCCGCAAGACTACGTTTGTCATCTCTACGATCGTCTCCTTGGGAGAACTGTAGCTCCAGAAGGAGGGAATGCAGGGTACTGGCTCTTGCATTTCGCACGCCCTGGAGACTGTATGCATATGCGTATGGCTATGTCAGTGTGATCGTTTGTTGCTTACGTCCTCGAGAAAGTGTCAATAAAATTTCTCTGTGTCGGATTCATGAATTCGTAGTGTTTTTTTTCATTTTCCAGAAGTGTGTTTGTTCGGGAGTAATCTCTGAATAACAATTAATATCTAGGCAGTGCGTATTGTGATTTATTTGTATTGCATTTTTTAGATGGACAGTTTTCTACTTTGAGGATCCAATCAGATTAACGAGAAGGCTTCTCACAAAGTTCTGTTGTCTGGATTCTATTTCATCTGTGAGAAGACTATTTCTGCATCGAAAAGGGGATGGTAGGGATTAGTAAATATCAAAATCAGACTTAAATAAGAAAAGAGAATACATCACACGTTTTTAGAATATACTGATGAACTTATAAAATTAACTATAAAGAGGATAACAGAAACGCAGCTTTCAATTTTCACTAACTAAAACAAAATATAAACATTTCGACCACTCAACTTACTTACCACCTGAACGGAATCTACCAACAACCATAGAAATATCCAAACTTTTATCTCAAGAGGAAGTATATAGAGCATTACTATTGTGACTAGCTGGTAAACAACTATCAGCATAAAAAGATTTGGCTGTGGTAATTCAGGCTAGAATAGTGAAACCCAGGAACTGAGAAATATTATCTGAGAGAAGACGTTTAAAAGGTAATATATTTTTGGAGGTTGCAACTTGTTCGAAAAAGTTTTGGGGCTCTTCTATTACATTTTTGGTTTTTCGAGTTTCTGGGTACTCTAGAGATATTTAGAATTTTCGTTCGCCTAAGGAGCCACTGCACAATCCAACGCCGCCAAGGTTGTAAAAGTATTACCTGATTAAAACCCATATCTTTTTGAATTTGCATTTAATTTCCTGATTAAATTTCGCGGGAACACGCGGTGAATATGTAGGGAAAATGTAGAAGAATATTACGAGAGCATGTTCAGAATATGTGGCAAACGTGAAAAAAAATGTAGTACCTGCGGGGAAACGTGTAATGAAATCTATGCGAAATATGCCGGGAGGATGCGAGAAAACATGTGGAATCTTGAGGGAAACATGCGGGGGAAACATATGTAAAACATGGTAGGAATATATTGGGGAACAGTCGAGGGCAAGTGGAGGGAGAGAAAGATTTCTTTGATCAGTATTCTCCGAAATGAAACTTCTGATTATTCTTTTACATTTTTGGAGATATGTATAGCTCTTCTGGCTATCTCCAATCCGTAGCACAGGGGAGGGGTAGTCATAGTCAAGTAGACCATTGGAAGTTACGTAAAATTAATATTACAGCGGCTGGCCGTTCGATTGAATGATTGATTAGTGATTCCGGGCGCGTTAACGGTTAAGGTGATTAGTGCATGTTTTATTGCGTGTTTAATTGCGGGAGGTGGCGGTGATCTTCCCTCGCTGATTGGCGAGATCCGACGCCCACCTACTAGTCAGCATGCGGGGTTTTCCCGAACCAGTATCTCACACCAGCGGGGTACCGCCCCAGCCAGGGCCGACTCCCGACGGGTCTCTCGATGTGTTAGTAAGGTAGTGTAGTGCATGTAAGTGTATACAAGTAAGGGGTAAAGATAGGAAAAGGAAGAGAAAATAAAGATAGCGCCTTCCGTGGCCCGATTGTTAGGGTATATTTCCGGCATTCACCTGGTGTTGATCAGAGAACGCACGGAAAACTACCGATCAGAGGAGCCGGCCGCTAGAATTCTCCTCCAGACGACGGCTGAATTCGTCCTATACTGTGATTTTTCTAACTTTGTCCCTCAAAATCCGTCATCACGATGGAATATGTCACGGTATTTCGCGACGTACAGAGTGGTGCCCCAGATACCGCATGAAAGCGACCGTATCCAGCAGTACTTGCGAACATGCGCCTTCCAGCGGCATGACAGAGACGCAAAATGCCGTGTGATATTCCATCGTGACAATAGGGGCTTGAGGGGCAGGGTTAGAAAAATCGCACTATCGCTGTCTAGCCAGAGTCGACAATCCTGCCATAGCGCGGCGGCGCCGGAGTGTTTGTGCAAGGTGTGGCGCATTCCGTTCTGGCGTGGGTCCGCCGCGGCCGCGCACAGCTGACGGTCGCGCGCGGTTGCGAGCTGCGTTTTTGTGGAGCATCGCCGCCAAATAGCCGTTTCCGCCTCGCCTCCTCCCCCCCTCCCCTCGGCCTGGAGGTCGCCTCGTGCGCGTGGCCGCTCCCGTTTCAGCGGACAGCGCGGCGCTTGCGACGAATTATACATCAGTTTTGTCAAGGTCGATGCCACGAGCGGAAATCCGTGGCACGAGTGCCACGACGAAATCGCCCCTCCACGCAGTTCATCACCCCGCCACCAGAGGCAACGCCATCCCTATTGTAAAACGACGGGGTTACTACCACTCGTTATAGTTCCATTTCCCGACGCTAGTTGCGCAGAGGAGCTCGTGGCGTTTTACCGTGCCACGACGCGTGCCACAGCCACCAGTAGCAGACCTTGACACCGGTGAATTACACAATTCCTACAGCCCATTCTACCGCCCTACCTTTTCGTTACCATCATCACCATCTTGTTTGATTGATTAGTGATTCCGCGCGCGTCAGCGGATAAGTCCATTAGTCCCGTAAGTGTAGTGCGTTTTTTATCGCGGGAGTTGACGTTGGAGTTTCACCGCTGGATCTGGCGACCTCCACGTTGGCTTGCGGGGTTTCTACAACCAGGTATCTTCCACCAGCGGGGCATCGCTCCAGCTGGGACAAGCTCCAAGCTCCCGGATGGTTTCCCGACATATGTGGTAGTATAGTGAATGTATGGGGGTAAGGGGTGAGGATAGAACCGGGAAGAGGAAGGAAATATCGCCCGCAATCCGTGGCCCGTTTGTTAGGGTACTGCTTCCGCATTTGCCCCTTGATATTGATCGGAGAAACCATGGAAAACTATGGATGGGAGCAGGCAGCAATTCGAGTTTTCCTCCAGAGATCGACTGAATTGGATGTAGCTATTTAGCTAATGTTGAAAATTCCGCCACCGCCGGGATTCCACCACCCTAGGAATCCTAGTACGAGGCATTTCAGTGACATCAATTGATGCCCTGAGGCACCTGGGCCGGTCGCGCATTCGAATAGTAGCTCCTATGACGGGATTTAATGAAACGGTGCAGCCTTGGGCGTGGCATCTTCTGTTGAAAAGGTAGTCACCGAGTAATTGATAGAATTTTTTTAAATTATAGCTAGCATTATTTTTTTTATCTGGAATTGTCATAGCTTTAGGGTCTGTGTTTTTTGCATAACATTTCTGGGGTCACGGGGTAAAAGTTCTTAAGTCAAAAATCTTCGTTTGGAGAAAACAAGGGTTAGATTATTGAGCCAACGCTTTTTACTACGCTATTTCCCAACGCTTTTTTCTCGTGAAGGAGGCAACATTTGAATTCGGTCCTTTTACTAAAATAAAATATAGATACTTAACTTGCAGCTTCAGTACTTAATCCAGTTTTACCAAAAATTGACTTAAGAACTTTTACCCCGTGACCACAGAATTACAGAATGTCCTCCGTGTTGAATTCACCATCTTATTTTGACCTTAAACTCGTAATCTGCAACCTCCAAAACATTCAAATCTGTATACATTTGAGCATGTATGTGTCACAAATATTTCTTTAAAGATGATGCTAATTCTTACTCTTAAAAAGCGATATTTACGAGGAAGAGTCGAAAAATAAATTTCCTTGTTTATTTCCTCTGGCAATCGTCACGCTAACGACACGCGCCACGTTTCTCTATTTTCCTGCACACTGCACTGACAGCAGCGGAAGAATTCCACACCTTTACATCATTCGGTGACGACATCAGTTGACACGCGATGACACTCTTTTTTTTCTTTTCTTTTTTCGTTGATTGGTGTTCCGGACACTTCAACAGCTAATTTTATTTTTTTTAGTCCCGTAAGTGTGTTGCATGTTTTCTCCTCGGGAGGTGATGGTGATCTTCTCCCGCTGAATGGTTAGCTAGCGGGACTTTTCCCTACCAGGAATCTCCCACCAGCGGCGCCGCAGCCGGGCCAAGCTCTAAGCTCCCGACCGTTCTCCCGGCACGTGTGATGGTGTGGTGCATATAAGTGTGTGGGTATGTGTTTAAGTCAGGGGTGAGGATAAGACAAGGAAAGGGAAAGAATGATCGTGTGCGGCCCGTGGCTCATTTGTACTGCTCCGGAATTCGCCTGATATTGATCGTAGAAACCAGGGAAAATAACCAATCAGAGCAGCCGGTCATTAACATTTCCCCCCAGACATCGACGGAATTCAACCTCGCTATTCATTTAATGTCGACAATTCTGCCACCGTGGGGACTCGAACCTAAGACCTCCCGGTAAGTGACATTGTTGTGACATATTTTGATGCTCTGAGCCACCTCTCCCGGTCGATGGCAACTTACTGTAGTAGACTCAGAAATCTCGGCTGTGCGAGTTAGCCAGGGTCCCATTGATTCAACAGGACGTATTCCGATTGCATCCCACGGTCAATATTTTCCTTTTACCTACTCCTCAGAATCATAGCCCAATTACATTCCGTTCGGTTGTTATTGTGTTCAAGAAAGAGCTTGTCCAGGCGGCCCTGCTCGAATATCTCTCTTTCGCTTTCATATTTGAAGAAAAGAAAGAACAAATGCTTATTTAACGTTGTTCATCGTGTATTGTAATGGTGAGATATAGAACGCAAAACGTTATTTTGAGAATCCAACTGTATCAAATGTTGTTCATTTATTAAAGCTTATTTCTACGTACACTGTGGGTTGCTTAGCAAGGAGAGAAAATAGTGCCATGGTCTTCCCTTAAAATGTACAGAATTAAAATAATTATATTTTAATTCGAATACATTCACAGTTCTGAAGGTTCTGTCACGGTCTGCTGAGTTTTTTCTCAATGCAAAAACATCGAAATATTTGCGATACTCAAAAATGGAAACTTAACCAAATTGTTTCCTTCAAAACACCGGCTGGGATGTAATGGCTATGCCTTCTCAAATAGGCAAAGGTGAAAGTCCTGATCGCGGGAATGAATCCTGATCTCGGGGTGCAATCCTGCGATTACCAAAGAGAGCTGCGGATGGTCCGTAGTCAGAAACGGATTAAAATGTAAACAAAGTAAGTACGTATTCAGAGAAAACTACCGACATTGAAGTTGATTGTATGAAAAGATATTTCACTAAGTAATTATTCCAGGGATCGGGAGAAGTTCCTTCTCAATTGCTCCTCGTTTCTACTCACTGCCTCGGTGATTCCAATCCCAAAGTGGGCATTATAGATGGATTCGGTTCTCCGAAATCTCCACTCATTTCCCACTGCACTTCCGTAGGCACTAACGACTGGGGTATTATAAAGAAATTGGCCGTTTTCGTTGTTGTTGTTATTTAAGGTGGCATCAACTACTAGGTCATTAGCGACCATTACTGGATGTAACGTTGTGGTATAAAGATGAAACGATATGGTGATGATAGGGGGTGAAAGGACGAACACATACAACCATGCCCGAGGCGGGACTCGAACCCGCAGCCAGTAGTCCAAGATCACTATGGCATTACTGTCTTAGCGATCATCGCTACAGGGCCAGCGAAATTGGCCATTGAGCGGGCGTTTTCAATCCTCTACCAGGACTTTTGCGTATGGAGCAGGCCCCAATTCTGCCTGCACCATGGGGATCCGTTGATTCTGGTTTAACTTGTCTGGAAAGCCTCACGAGTGCGACCGGAAGCGTACATTTCTGTCTTTCAGGATCATCTGCCATCATCCATCATTTCTGACGTCATAATCGCTGGTAAAAGGCGGATGTACACTAAATTTGCGATGTAAATGGAGAGCTAGGAAATCGTTTGCAAAATACGCAAAACGTATTCATAGGCTTTAATGTACTAAATTCGTATACGTAACTAGTGTAAACCTAGTGTCTGAACCAAATATAATGTCGAACCAAATTCATTGGGGATGGTGTCGGCAGTTCAGTGAGAAGAATGGACATTTTTTGGTAAAACGCGGCCTTGATGGGCATCAACATCCCCTGGCAAGGAGAACATCAGGCGTTCAATTTTTTTCTTCTTTTGTACGTGAATGAGAGGCCGCATTGGCTAGCGACGATGCAAAACCATCTTACCACAGTGGGTCCGGCTGCGGTTGCTCAGGGCATCAACTGATATCACTGCAGTGCCTCTGACGGAAACGACCTAAGGTTCGAGTACCGACGCTTGCAGGATTATCAACACTAGCTAGACAGCTATAATAGATCGAATTCAGCCACTGCATGGAGAAGAATTGAAGCGGCCGGCTTCTCTGATCGGCAGTTTTCCGTGGTTTCTCCGATCAACACCAGGTGAATGCCGGAGCAGTACCCTAACAAACGGGCCACGGAAAGCGCGCGATCTGTCCTTCCCCGTCCATTGTACTATCCTCGCCTCTTACTTGCTCACTTACATGCACTACGCTACTACATATGCCGGGAGATCAGTGGAGAGCTTGGAGCTTGTCCCGGCTTGGGCAGTACCACGCTGGAGGGAGACACCATGTTGGAAAACTCCGCTAAGCCGAATAGGTTGGCACCAGAGCACATCCCGCGTAAGAAAATCACCATCACCTACCGCGATATAATGCACTACAATTACGTGAATAATGGCCTCAGCAGTTGACGCGCCCAGAATCACTAATTAATCATAGCACATGCCACGTCTTGAATGTTTCTGCTCCTCTCTTTTTCCGACATTAAAAATGGTTATCGGATGGCGGCGCTTTGCAACGAATGACACAATAAAGAGCGCTGTGAAGGTGTTTTTCGTTTGAAGGCCATTTAATACCCACGAAGTTTTCAAACTTCTACAGTGCTGTGAAAAGTGCATCAACATTTTTGGTACAGGTCTTTTAAAATGAAGAGTGTCTTATTGTTCATGTTCTCAGTGTATTATTTGTGCTAACGTCTTTCCATTTCAAGGAAAACTTATATTTCGACTTTCTCTTGTAATCATTCACATTTTTTGGAAATAATGGGCTTTCAGGGAAAAACTATTACAGTGTTTCTTAGAATGTTAGGAACTACCCAAAAAATATTTCATCCCAATGAGCGGCCGAGTTCTTTCTTCAGAAAGTCCAAGGCCTTTACTTGTTAACTGCACATTAAGAATAACACAGTATGATGATAACGAGTCATTTTCATCTTGATTTGGTAATAATGAATTTAATTCCCAGATAAGATGAAGGCTTTTAGCTTTGGGGAGGAACTCTTCATTACTAATATAGCTAGGAAAATCTTCTCGTTGAAGATTATTACGTTACAAGAATAAACTCGTTACTGGTTAAACTGGTTGAAATGACGTTGTTCCATAACTGCAAGAGAAACGTCTCTTTGAAATTACAGATGAATTTTAATTAACGTTTAATTACTTGGGTAGAAGAATATCGGAAAGCGAACAGTTTGCAAAAATAAATTGTATTAGCGCCTTAGAAATCAAATAAGCTTTTCAGATATTACAGGTCCTAAAGCTTGTCATTCTACACACATCCTCGTTCAAGTACGTTAAGTAAATCGTATACTGTAAGATCATTTAACGTTGATGTTATTATCATTGTAATAAAGAAACAATATAGCTAGAAGTATAACTCTTTTTATTTCGCTCGGAATTCACACTTTTTCCTCTGGCCTTCTCTTTCTCAGGCGCTTTAGCTAGGACTTTTTGTTCCTCGTGCGACTAGTATTGATTTGCGACAGGGTATTTCTAAAAGAGGCAGGAAGTTTTTATTGCAGAAAATGTATGTGTTTTGAAACCATTACCCACCGAATCCGACCCTCAGAATATTTCTATCAAATGGTTGAATTGAACGAAATGCGAATAATTTATGGTCGTAGGCTTTGACGTATTGAATCAACTTCGGTGATATTCACAAACGGATGCGGTCGTAAGTTGCTTCGCGTGCCTGTTCTGGTTGCGTGACGTGTTCAGGAGATTCTATAATCCTCTTGCTCTGCGTGATGTGGAGCAATGGACTTTGCGCATTGCAACAAGAGCAATGTTTCATAATAAAAGGTCTGTCAGGTAATGAGAAAACATGAAATGATAAAATATTTCTTCACAATCATTAACTCCGTGGGGTAATGTGAGATGCAAGATAATTGGTGGAAGAAAGCGATCCCTCCTAAACATTCCTATTACTGGTGTCTTTACCTATTCAAGAACCTCGTTACTTAATCGTCCGTTATGTTAGCTCCTCTGCCCGCCGTTATTCATCTCACATTCCCCACATATGATCTAGTTGGGGAAGGTGTAGTAAGTTGAGAAATGGATGCTGAATACATTATTACAGCAGGGGAAGTTTGGTATGGGGTGGGGTGACACCATTCGTACTCGTCCTGCATACCACATGACCTTGCTTCGTTACTGTTTGTGAATACGTATTATATGACTGATATTTGTTAAATATTTGAATCATGACTTCCAAAACTATTACTCTCCTCAAAATTATTACAATGTCCAAATTGTTTCACAAGACTAAGAGGAGGATAAGTTTCAGTACACCAAGCATCCTACTTCTCAATTACTTCCCCGAAGAATTGGTGATGCAAATGGAAAGGTGCGCCCATAATAAAGATATTATTTTTACATTAACCAACGTCCTATTCCACATTTCCAACAGACGTGAACATATAAGAATGAATTTTTCTCTTCGTTTCAGAGGAATGTCTTCCGTAAATTTCGACGTAATCTTTACATTTGATATCTAACTACTTTTGTCCATTAGTCACCTATTAATGATGGATACATTGGCATGGATAAATCGGGATTTGCGATCGGTCGTAAATTATGCAGTATATTAATTATACGAATTATGAATGTGTCACAACTGTAAACGAGAGGTGCCTCAAAATTACCACTTTCTCAAATTATTGATAACGGTTCGTTATATCATAATACCTTTTGTCCTATTTCACCTCCTGTCCTATTAATACTTCAGCCACCGCATAAAAAATCAAATGATATAACTTAAAGTTACACGAAAATTACTACCGATTTTAAAATAACTATGCTTGAAATAATTTAAATAGTATTAGAAATTACAATGGTTTGGACATGTTAAAAGAATGAAAGAAAATAGAATTACAAAAATGAATTGTTAGTAGGTTTCCAGTGGGAAGGAAGAAAAGACGAAGGCCTAAACATATCTGGTTGAGAGAAATTGAGGTACTTTTGAAAGAGAAGAATTTAACAGACAAGGATTTTCAAGATAGGGAAAAATAAAATAAAAACTATATAAAGTATTAGAATTTTTGTTTAACAGAAAGTTATTTTTTTAATGTAAAACTGTGAAATAAATATTAGAAAATCAGTTTTTTGCGTCTAAATATCCGATGACTCCCGGATTTTTTGTTTCACACTTAATGTAAATCAAAGCTCAATTAAATGAATTAGTATACTTACAAAAATTCGGGCATGGTCTATTTTGTACCACTCTATCACTCTCCAGCCTGTAATTCTCGAGCTAAAAGTGGACTTTTGCAATCAATACGAGTCTAATTTCATACTGTAGGCTGTGACGATGGTTACTTTGCGGAGTTATCAATTTTGATAAATATAAATATTTACAAACATTTTTACTTAAGTTGTTCCATATAGTACGCCAGAATGCGTCTTGCTATAACCCCGTGTGGATGAACACTGAGACGAGCATTTTAGATGAATTTGGTATATGAGGCACACTGATTCTTAGAGTGAAAGGCATGTTCTTGTCGTTTCCAGTAATAGATTCGAGACAATTCATTTTATTGCGTGATAACCCTTTCACTACCAATTTTAATTTTTATTAATTTTTTTCCTTTGTACACCAAATAATTCACACAATGCAAAGTAGAAAATTAGTCAATTATTTCAACTTATTAGATGCAATCAAATGAATGCAGCAAAACTTAGATCGCTTTGATCAGCAGCCACAATGGAACATCGGTACAACAGTTTTGAGCACCCATGTGTTCCCCCATGATGTTTGCCCCTTAAGTGGCTACATAACCCAGCAGGACATATGTCCCATTGGTAGTGAAAGGGATAATTGACTTTCGCCCTCCAGGCGAGGGTGATTTGGCACTGTGCGGTGTCGACGACGGTATCCGGTCCGGGCCGGGGGTTCAGCGGCGGGCTAGCGACGGCGCGGCGCTGCAGCGACGGGCGAACACGCGAAGGCGGCCCCGCCCCCGCCACCGACGTCGTCGCCGCCGCTCTAGAAGGCGAATTAGGCCAAGGCCACCGTCTCTTCCCAGGCGTCCTTGCGTGAGAGCGTGTTGTTGGGTCTGGCGTCGACGCCCGCCCCGCGGTTTCCGGGCCCTGCTCTCGCCCCGCCCTCTTTTCCGCTTTCGCCCTGACCCCTCCTCCCACCGCATCCGTCTAGCTCTCTTGCTCCAGCAACGTTTTCTCTTTCCTCCGCTCTCTCCCCGCCTTTTCTTTCTCTCTCGCCACGCCCCCTTTTCCGCTCCAGCAACGCCCTCTTTTTCTCCACTCCCTCCCTGCCCTCTTTTCCTCTCTCGGCACGCTCTCGTTTCCGCTGTAGCAACGCTCTCCTTCCTCCGCTCTCTCCCCGCTCTCTGTTCCTCTCTCGCCACGCCCCCTCTTCTGCTCCCACCCCACCCTGTCCTCCGCTCGCTCCTCGCCCTTTCCTCCCCCTTGCTGCCTCCTCTCCCCACCGCTACCACATCCCTCTCTTCTTGCCCATCCTAACGCCCCACCCTCTCTGCTCCCACCACGCTCCCGTCGCCACCGCTTACGGTGAGCACCTTAGCCTCTACACCACCCTCGCCTGCGCCCCCTTCTGCTCCTCCTTCCTCGTCGCCTTATCCCATTTCTCTCTTCCACAGCCACATTCGCACCCTCCTCCCCTTCCCTGTTCCCATCAGGCCTCATCTTCCAGTCCTCTAGGAGATCCTTGACCACACCCTCTCCTCTCTTCCGCACCACCTCCCTTCCGCGCCCCTGATCCTTCCTCCCCCTCTTTTGTTAAGCTCCAGTCCTCTCCTCCATCCGCTCCTGCTCCTCCTCATGCTCTCTGCTCCGCTCTCGCCCTCTTCTTCATTCCCTTTCCGTCTTCCTTTCCACCTCCGCTCCCATCTCGTCTCCTTGCTCTCTTCCACCCCATACCCTCAGTCTTAGTTCATAGTCTATGCTTAGGTCGTAGAGTACCTCCTTAGTCTATGCTTAGGTTCTCCCGCCACACTGCCCTCTTCTTCATATTTATTCTCTCTTCCGACACCGCCACTGCCCACATAGCCGCCTTCCCTTTGTCCACCGCCCCCGCCGACGTCCCGTTGCTTTCCCCGGCACCATCACCATCAACGTCCGCACCCCCTTCCCCTCTTGCGCCGGAAGTAGGATAACGCTGCGTGACGACAGGTTCATGACGAAGCCTCAGGTTGTGGGTGGCTTCACGGCGTTTGTCGGCGGCTAAGCGCCGAGTCGCTTCCTGGTCTTTTCCCTTTACAAAAGATTTCCCAACGATGAAGTCACGAATCAAGTATTGTAGTCGAAACATCTTAGCGAAATTGAATTTACCAACCCACTAACTGTTTTTTTATTTAGTTGAAGATTATTATTTCCTTTGAAGTAGTGTTCCAAGAACAAGAATGATATCAATAAAGAATCCAAAATTAAGCGAATCCTCAACATTCGCTATTCGGCCGATAATTCCCACTCATGTTTTAGGTATTCTGTTTTCGCTTATTGCAATTTAAGTTGAAAAAATCAACCTTCGAAAGTCGAATACAATGATTTTTAGTAACAAAATAATAAGAGTTCCGAGCTTTTTTATCGTGTTTGATTTTTTTTAGATTTGTTATTTATTTGTTTACAATTTACAACTGTGTATTCTTCTAAATTAAGAATAATAAGTGAAACATTTATTGTGGCTCATTTACAGTGTCACTAACGAAATTAAGACCAAGTAACGTTTTAGAAAACACCAATCGGAGCAGTGATTCCACAAAAAATCGCTTTTCATCGTTTCCTTCTCTCTGAACTCCTTCATGAAACGGTTTGCAGTTAGATCGCTCTTTTCGTTGCGTGTAAAATTTTATAGTTAGGTGCGATATGTAACTCTAGACGTTCAAAAAAGGGGACAGTGTTTTTGGTCCCCTACGTACGTTGTTTATTTCCTTTATTCTGTATTGATCCTTGGCTGTAGATATTAAAGCCAGCCATACATAAAGTAAACGGACAATATGTATTGATACACGCAGTAATAATTGAGCTAATTGAAAAATCGTAAATTTATCAGATTAGCTTACATAATTTGTATTTACTAACTAGCCATTTTAAATTTAATTATATTCGTGAAATATACATCTTAAATGTCATTCGTATTTTCAGTTATTCGAAATTTTCAGATAAATTCACTAGCCGCTTCAGAAATAGGGAATTTTTGACAATTCACAAAGTACGTATGGTATTACCTACGGGAATTTCATGGGGAGAGTTAGAATTATTAGTATCATTGTATCGTAATAATTATCCAAATCTAAGGGAAAATTGGGAGATTTTTGCGTAACTTCCAATACTTGTGTCCATTCTAAGCCTTTTTGTCGTTGGAGGGGGTAAACTAATTTATTGCCTAGTGATACCGAGCGCATCAACGGCTAGGTCATTAGACCCGTAAGTGTAGTTTAGGTTTTTTCCTTGGGAGGTGGGGCTGTGATCTTTTCCCGCTGGATGGTGCGATCCGGCGCCGATCTACGTCGGCTTGGGTTTTTTTTCCTCAATCACGTATCTCCCACCAGCGGGGCACCACCACCTCAGCCGGGATGAGTTCTAAGACCCCGACTGGTCTCGCGAAAAAATGTGGTGGTGTAGTGCATGTAAGTGTAAGGGTCTGTAAGTGAAGGGCGTTAGTGTAAGGGTGCTGGGTGACCAGTCAGGAGCTTAGAGCTTGTCCTTAGAACAGTGCCTCGATAGTGGCAGGTATTTAGGTGAGGATATCCCCTCTAGCCGATGTGTAGATCGGCGTCAGATCTCACCCAGCCGAAGAAGAACACCACCACCTTCCAGAATAAAAACATTCACTGTGGTGGATTATCCTGGGTTGAATAAAAAACATCACAAAGGACATCACATGACATAAGGAACACATAGATGAACAACAATGGAGGTTAATATTGACGACAAATTAAAATATAAATAAAAAAGGGGAGTCGGAAGTGGCTAATGCAACAAAACGACGGAAAATAAAGTGTTAATTTTAGTTATGAACACCTGAGGAATTTCCGTGAATAACAATATGAATAATAAATATAAATAAGGAATACAAAACGACACCAGATGTCCAAGAGTAAATGCAGTGATAGGTAAACAAGTAATTAGCTAATCGGAAGGAACACGGACATTATATAATTGAAGGGGATGCACAGAAACTATTATGAAGGAACGAATTTGGGACGCGATCAGACATAAAAGAAGACAATTGAAAAGCGGGGATTATAATTTGCCGGACAGAATGTGCTGAGCGGTATTAGGGAACAGATCGTGTTGTGGTTGTGAATTTGTTAGCGCCACTAATTTGCTAGAGATTGTTTTTCTTCAAATTTTAATATTCTAATTGTAAATGACGTTGGAAAATGAGAAATAATCGCGGTTGTAAAATTAAGGGATTAAATTTCAAAGAAATTTTGAACGATTATTTAGAATTGGACGCAAAACGAGATTCAGTTGCAATGTGAAGTGGCATCGTAGATGGTAGGATACGAGTGCAGCAACAACGTCATTTAAGTTCTCCGTGGAAAAAGGAAAAAGACCAAAAAGGGAAAAGCCAGACTAAATATTTATTTCGTATGTATGAACATCAAGTTGTGTTTTTGGTTTTAAATTAAAATTAGATACTAAGAAAGAATAGAAAGAGGAACATGTCCATGCGTGAATGCAGTAATCAGAGAATGTATAAATAATAATAATAATAATATGTAATATATTTATTTGGCTACAATTGGCTGATTGCCAGGTGGTAACCATAAGTCTACAGCTTTACAATACGTCTACAGTTACAATTCAACAACAATTTGCAATATAACACAATAAAAACTTACAACAACTACTACTACATCAAAGGATGGAGCAATACAATAGCTCCTTCTAGAGACCCATGCAAAACCAACCGTTAACATTAATAATACTTTTAAAAATGTACACGTACATATACACATAATTAGAGTATGAATGGATAAGTCGACTTACGATGATATTCTTGTTTTTTGTTGTATTGTGTACGTTAGAGGTTACACCGAGGTTCGGGAATAGTAGAGGAAATGATAAGAAATGTAAATTATGTTTTTCAGAAAAAACGTACATGTTTTCTTTTTACCTACTTCAATAAACACTTTAACGAGTAATTTTACGTAATTTTTCGTGCTTGAAATCCCGTGCGTGCTTGAAATCCCGAAAAGACTGTTGACCCACAATGCAAAATTTTTCTGTGACCTGTAACGATTCCCTTGTTAAATAATAGACTTAATACTGAGCTAGCCAGCACAGGTGAAACAGGTGATATTTTTTTTTAAATAAATAAAGTAACATTATTTACATTAGAAAGGGGAGCGAAGTGGGGTGTCACACTACACATACGAACTAATTACCAAAGCACTGACGCGCGCGGAAACACAAATCAATCAATAAATTAGTATAGTGCAAAAGGTTAAAAATGTGCTAAAACGCATTATCTCGAATGACAATGGTTTTCATCGCTCTGACGAATAACCTTAATTTACGTGAAATCCAAAAAATTCTAGAATTCTGCACGCATATTTTTAAAACACAAGTACAATATCATTTAACTGTGCTCTGAAGCGCTGCTGAAGAAAAAGCATGGCCTTGAAAAAAAAAAAGAATGAGTAAGTCATACCGTGGTAATTTAGCGCATTCAAAGAACATCTTATGCTGGTCCCCAAACTTCTGTAATGTCAGAAGAGGAAGACTTTTTAAATTTTTTTATTTAAGGTCACATCAACATCATTAGCGATCACTATTGGTTTTAACATTCTGCTAACTGTGAATAGATGAAATTGTATGGTGATGATAGGAGGTGAAAGGATGAACACAAATATAATCGTGCCCGAGGCAGGACTCGAACCCGCGATCCTTCGGCCCAAGATCGCTTGAATGAGGAATTACAAAAAGCATTTGTAATTTATTTCTGAAATATAAAAGATTAATTTCTCGTTACATTTTGTTCAAATAACAAACTGTTACCGTAATTTTCAGAAAACAGTAAAAAATTATTCGTTTAATATTCTATTTTATCCTTAAGACAAGTCTTATCTCGTTCATGAAATTATGTTTTGTATTTACTGTGATTTTACGTCAATGATTTTCTCATTTTCTTTCTTTCTTTCTGTCATAAAGTCTTACGTAGCGCAAGCACTGACATTCAGGAAGCAGCGATAATGTTCTTACCTGCCTTGGTGAACTACTTCCGCCACGGCGCGCCTAAGAAAGTAGCTAAAACAATGTTTGAGGCGAAGGTAGAATCAACGAACCTTTTACCTTCTATTTGCGAAGCGCGTTTCATTAGTTTTCGAAGTAATTAGATGAAACACGTAAGTTTCTGCTGAATTGTGGCTGGAGCTCATATTTGTGAAAATTGAATTATTGTTCTTAAAAAAAATTAACTAATTGTTTTTACATGATTTTTTGAATTACCGAAAGTGACGAATGAAATTGGCATGCCGCATTGCTAAAAATAGCACGTTTAGTTCTTGATCAGAGAAACCAGTATTCTTATAGCTACACTAAGCTTCTTGTTACCGAATTCATTATCCCCATGCTCTAGAAAAACTGACATCCGTGAAAATGTTCACTTCAAATATATAGTATAGTCCAGACGGCAAGTACTGAAAGAGAGGAGTTACTGGGAAAAAAACTTTTCTTTGGGTATATTGTATGTATTCAGATTTTAGTTAAATCTCGAATTTTTTACCTCCTGTCACAGTACATTTATCAATTTTTTATGTATTAATATTTTCGGCAATAGATACATTTGTGAGGCAATTTTTACACCAACAACGAGATAAATAATAGTATTATGTAGAAATGATTATTATTATTTATAAATTTGCAATTATATCACAAACTTGTAGTGTATGTTTCCATACATTTTGGAGAAATGAAAAATAACCTTTTTTTCAAAAGTTGTGGTTTGCTTGGTAAATTATTTCGAAAGAAATTACTCATTCAAAAGCTGTAGGGAATTTTATCTTCTTTAAAACTGATTTGAATAATTTTTCTACAAGTTATTAGGTTAAAGAATTGTAGAGAAAGAAGGAACAAGTCAGAAAAATACCGGTTTTTCGGGCCTGCTGGAGTTAGCACAAGGTCTGGCAGATCGAAAACTGTGGTTCTTTAACAAGTGCTTGGGTACATATCATCCAAAGAAAAAATTTTTATGAAAGTAAAATGTTCCAGCCGACTGGAGGAAAGCTTCGGCAAAGCTTTTAAAGCATTGCCGAAATCATTAAATAAATGCTCTTTTAGACCATAAAATTGTATTGTTTGACTTACGTAGAAGGGAAATAGAGAAGGAAAAGTCTCTGACTCATATTAATAAGAGGGTTAATATTTTGGGTGAACATGTTATGCCCTTAGCAGGTTCCATCCAAGACATTGGAAAGGACGTCAGGGAAGGAAGGAAGATTAATGTATCGAAGGACGCCGTAAAACTCGTATCATTCACTTTGAGACGCTTCCATTTTGGTTTACTTTCACTGCTCAATGTAAAACAACTTCACTCGACTTCGAGGAAACTGAAGTTATGAATGCAACCATTATAATCCGGAAGGCAAATGTAAATATTCCCACAAATTATTGCCGTTCTCACATCACGTGACCTCTATTGAGTTCCCACAATTACAAATCCTTTCGTTACGTGCTGTACGTCACAAATATTTTCGACATATAGCGGTAGTTGATGCCACGAAAATGTGTGCCACACGTCGCGCATCCGTGCCCCGTGTGTGCGTCGCGTCGGTTGGCAGTCTGTGTATTCTGCATCTACGGTCATCTGTGTGTATTTGTCTTACGGTATTTTTTTTCTTCAGTTGCAACTCATTTTTACTTTCTCGCCCTTGCTTCGTAAGAAGAAGTATGTGATCGTGCGCCGGAAAACGGTGAATTTTCAACACAAAAACTTATTGCCGGGCCCTGGTAACGAAAAAGTAGATAAATCTTGTTCCTATACGTAGTAAGTTACTTCATCTAACAATTTGTGTAATCAAAATATATGTTTTGTGGATCCTTGATACCGAAAAATTGATTGACGGCGAAGGTTCTGTCTGTCCGTCCGTTCGTCTGTCGTGTTCTTCTGTAGTGAACGCTAGCGCCTAAACGGTTCTGTCCATTTTCTCCAAAATTGATATTCCGTGATCGATTTAAATGAACTCAAGGTCATGTGAGTTTGAAACTGTTATTTTGATTATTGAGGGTACTTTACAAGAAGTCTAAATAATATATTCATTTTTTTTCAAAAATGGCTCCAAATGTTTGTATTAAACTTTGTCCTGATATAGCGTAAAGAACGCTTAAATAAATGTTGCATGTGGCGTTTCCATTGAAATCTCTGATGTTTAGAGAATGGCTTAAGTTCATCTTTTTTTTCGGCGTCTCCTTACAACTACTATATTGAAGATAAAGATTTTTTTCCTTAATGAAAGGTCAAGTACAATTTTTCGAAAATAATTTACGTAGTAAATTTCGCATAATTTTACGTGAAATTGAGGCAATTCGTAAACATTTTTCTCTAAAAACGACTCCAAATGTTGTCTTCAAATTTTATCCTCTTATGTATCAAAGTATGGTGAAAAAAGCGGTGCTAGACTCATTTGCGATAAACTTCGGGTATTTTCGAAATTGCAGAAGAGAATTTTATCTTAAACAAAATCTGTTGTAAAAATACATCTTTAAAATTGTCATGTTCAATTTTTTGAATAAAGGATTAGTTTTCACATAATTTCTGGTTGAATTTAATGCAATGTTTAAAATACATTTTCTCGAAACCGCTCCAAATTTGTTCTTTTAAGATATGAAAATACAAAATTTGCGGCGGTTCATTTCCTCAAAAAATCGGTGTTCATGCTAACTTTCACTGGAAATTAGCAAAGCCTCATCTCTAAATCTGCTAATAATGCAAGTATACACACAAAACTATTCTCAAAATTTGCCCCTGTTTATTTCTAAATTATTAGTGAAGAAATCAAAATGACATATCCATTCTTTGAAACGTCCTTCAGAAAGTAATTAAATTCGATCCAGCTATGTAGCTAGTGTCGCAAACCAGCTATTCGAATCTTACGATCTCCAGGCCGGAGGCACTGCACCGCAACAGGTTGTTGTCTCTGACCCAGGGGCAGATCCAGCCGATAATTTTTTTTCGGGAGGGGGCATCGTTAATTTCTGTTAAATAATAAACATATTTGTTATTATATTGTACATTATTTATCTACTGTAGACATAATACTATACAATATTAATGTTTAAATAATTGGATAATTCGAACATAAATATTTAAATCAATCTTGCCAAATAAAGGAAGGTAAACGAAAACTCTAGGCCATGGGGGGGGGGCGTGGCACCCATGCCCCGCCCCTGGATCCGCCAGGGCTCTGAGCCGTTTCAGCCGGTGCGATTCTTCGGTCTTTATTTTGAACGTGGGAAACGCGGGTTTTACTTTCATCCGAGCGCTTCAATTACACAGGCACACACAGAAAAAAGTTGTCATGCACAAAGACTTCGCACATGTTTCTCTGTGTATGTCGACGTGCTGAATCCGAAACTGAAGCCAGTATTGTGCCACTAACCTCCATTTTTTTTAAAAATCGCGCGAAAAAACACCGTAAAATTGTGAATTGTAAGTTGCACGGAAGTTTTTCGCGAAAAAAAATTGGAAGGTAGTGGGGCCAGTCTAGCTTCGGATACTGCTCAGCGCGTCCACATACGTAGAAAAACATGTGTCAAGTCTTTAGCCTGACAACTTTTTTGTGTGTGTGCCTATGTAGTTGAAACGCTCGGGTGAATGTAATTGTACATTGTTTATTTATTTACTTTGTTCTGTATTGATACTTACACTTAGCTGTAGATATTAAAGCCGGCCATACATAAAGTACACGGAGAATATATATTGATACACCCAGTAGTAATTGAACGAGTGTGAGGAAATTGTTGCGTCATTGCGTCTGACTCCTTTTTATGTGTGTGCATGGGTAATTGAAGCACCCGGGTGAACATAATTGTACATTGTTTATTTCTTTGTTCTGTATTGATCCTTAGCTGTGGATATTAAAGCTGGCCATACATGAAGTACACGGAAAATATACATATTCATACACGCAGTTGTAATACAGCTAATGTGAAGAATGTGTCAAGTCTTTGGGTCTGACAACTTTGTTTTGTGTGCCTGTGTTATTATTCCAGTACATTAATACCATTGCGGGGGTCTTCGCGTGTCCGCGCTGCCGCCTGTCAGGGCGGTGAATCGGCAAGGGGCTGGGCCGAGAGATGGGCGCCGCCGTGCCGGATGTCTCTGCGGACGACGCCTGGGCGACGCCGTCTATTTCGGGCAGGTGAGAGGGCCGAGGGCGGGGCGTCGCCCCTTTCGCCGAGTGCATCTCGGGGGCGGGGCTGCGCCCACGCCCCTCGCTGGAGTCCGTTGAGACAGCAGGTCTCGCCTCGCGCGAACAGCGCTTCACTGTCGCACGCCAAGGAGATCCGACTAATTTCAGATTACACTGTTTTAAGAACAAGTAGAGCTTTTAATAAATTTCGCATTTCTGATACGTGTTTATTATTGTAATTATTATTATTATTATTATTATTATTATTATTATTATTAAATTATTAACTTCTAAATTCACGGTTTAAGATGTTAGGTCATGGTTAGATAAAATATTCCCCAGGTTCCTAAGAAGCAAATCTACTCACTGTGAGTTTTCGCAAAAATGTGAACTGTGTCTTTGATGATGACAATGATGATAATTATGATTATAATTATAATTAAAATTATTATTATTATTATTATTAATATTATTCCATTACACACGACTAAAGATGTTATGAGTCGGCTCAGAATTAAATCTACTCCAGGTTACAACCAGCTACTTAAGGAGCAGATCTAGAGACTGTCGGCGCCTCTACAATACTTTGCGCAAAATGTGGTCTGTCCCTAATAAAGCAATTTCTGGCACTCCCCAGTTTTGTGATTTACCTGGAGTTTAGCCAAGTTCTTACACATATTATTTATGTACGTATCATTGTTATTATTATTGATTTTTATTATTATTAACCTCTAAATGCACGACTTAAGATGTTAGGTCAGGATCAGATAAAATCTTCCCTTGGTTCCTAAAGCGAAAATATACTCACTGTGAGTGTTCGCAAAAATATGAGCTTGTTCCCAAAAACGTGATGTCTTTGATGATGACGATTATTGTTGTTATTATTATCATTGTTATATTATTATTATTATTATAATTATAATTTCACTTAACCGATAAAAGCAATATGATAAACTTTGCACCATATTGTACGATTATAGTTTACGGCCCTTGATGTTCTAAATATAATTTAACAAAATGGAGCATGATATGAAGTAATGCAGGTTGTGTCCTTTATGATGCCAGAGAATGTCAGACCATCTGTACTGCTCGGAAAATGCAACTGCCAAAAATGCAACCCTCAGAAATAGCGATATCCTACTGTTATGCAGTTTTCCTCACTTCCTCTCATTTTACTATGAAACAAGTTGCAGAGCATTTAAGAGCAACACAGGATGGAACACGAAATACAGACCATTTCAGAGGAGTTGAAGATTTTGAAAGTGGTGAAGGAAAAGCAGTTGTAAGCAGTGGCCATCGCCTGAGAAGTAGTGATCTATTTTTACCCGTAAGTACCTATTATTTCATCTTTCTGTTATGTATTATTCTTTCTGAAATGTTTTTTCTACGAAAGCCCTTGAAAAGCGAATAAGTGAAATTTCATTGATTTGAATTTCAAGGCTAGAGGTCATTTAACGTCATTAGTCCCGTAAGTGTATGTTATTTTCCTCGGGAGGTAGCGATGATCTTCCCTGGTGGATAGCGTGATCCAGCACCGACCTACTGTCGCCTAGCGGGTTTTCCTCAGCCAGGTATCTCCCACCTACGAGACACCGCCCCAGCCGGGACAAGCTCCAAGTTCCCGACCGGTCTCCCGGCATGTTTGCTGGTGGAATGCATGTTAGTGTAAATATGTGTAAGTAAGGGGTGAGGATATGACAAAGAAGGGGAAGGAAAGATCGCGCTCGTTCCGGGGCCCGTTTGTTAGAGTACTGCTCCGGTATTCGCCTTGTGTTAATCGGAGAAACCACGGAAAACTATCGATCAGAGCCGCCGTTCACTAGAATTCTCCTCAGCAACCTAACTATCTGGCACTAGACAGCGACCTAATTATCTAGCTAGTGATGAAAATCCTGCAACCATCCGGGACTCGAACCCTAGGACCTCCCGGTCAGAAGCACTGTCACGACACCAATTGATATCCTGAGTCACCTAAGCCGATCGAGATATTGGTGTTGTTGCCGCGATAACAGGGCATTTCCTTTCCGAGCGTTCTCTTATCGCTCACATCGACGCTTATTTCGCCGGTTGCTGGATTGGCCGTAGCAGCAATGTTCACCTGGCCACCACGATTACAGGATGCGAACACCCCTCAAGTTCTTTTAGTGGGGCAAAGTGGTGGTTCGGAAAACAATTGAAGGTCATTTTTCACTTCATAGAAGTGTCCCACCACCTCTACAACTGTATAGGTACGCCTCTTCGAAAAACATTTGTTTTTTGATTGCTCCTTTAAAAACTTCTTGGGGATCACATCTCGTGGTAAACGTACACCCCTCACATTCAGTTCTCATTTTTAAACTCTATATGATACATGTCACAGAAACAGTGTGTAATGTAATGCTTATAAAATATGATTTTTTTGCAAAAAGTTCAAAAAGTATGGAATGTTCTAAATATTTGTTATTTTTTTGGAACACTGTATTTTCATCGTTCGATGAGATGAGTCACTTGATAATTTGTCGAAGCTATTTAGTGCAACGGAGATTACTGCAGACGAACGAATGAATTTTTGATTGATTGATTGATTAGTGATTCCGGGTACGTCAGCTTCTAAGGTCATTAGTCCTGTAAGGGTATTGCATGTGCTTTCTTCGAGAGATATGTGTACATGAAAGTGTTGAGATATAAGTGTGGGAAGCTATTCTATAGAAAATACCAAAGACAACGGCATTTCTAGGTGTTCTACTCTGTTTACTTGGCCATTAAATCACTGCAAATAAACATAGTAAAATGTGAAGCAGTTTTGTAGTTCTTTCTAGAAGATCTGAAAGCCAATACTTCTACAATTCCTGTTCTTCACTCGCAATATTCCAACCCAATATTCTTTCTGATATTCTAGTTTGTATTTTTTCTTCGTTTTGAACTATCCTGACGATATTTACAAATCTCTAAGTAAATAAAAGTCAGGAAATTGTAACCTTCTTTCAGCCAGGAAATCCTGCGTTCCTTAGCTTTCAGGTATCATAATGTCAAAAGGTTTCGTTCCTTCTTTCTCCCAGAGCAAGCACAAGACACGAAGAAATTCACAATAGAATTAACGATAAGAACTCGCATTGCTCGAAAGACAACGCGTTACGTAGCTAACTTAACAGCAATTACAGGTCGAATGGGTCGAATGACAGTTGATGGCTAATGGTCTTTTTGCGGAACTCCTTGATCTTTGTAGGTTCATTTACGTGACGAATGTTGAGAGCCGTGTAAATTCTTCCCTATTGGAAGATTTGTCGAAGAACCGTGGGCAGCTTGAAAAGTAATGAAGAGCCACTTTTAATAATTAAAGAAAACTTTTAATATCATTGAATTTATTTATGGTAATAACTATTTAATTAAAACATTGAAGTGAATACCATGTATATAAATGACACTATTCACTGATGTAATAGGTATCAAGAAAAATACTCTCTTTATCCCTTTTTCCTACTTTATATCTCTATTTAATTCCCCTAATAGCAATTTTAAAGCAAAGGGATCTGAGGGGCTGAGAGTATTAAAGCGTGTGCTAATTAATTGCCTGGTCAAGAAGAATCGCGGGAGCGACCATGTTGGTCATGGATATGCGGTTCTTGACTTTCGTATGAGATGTTTTGCGAAAGGCCTTATGTTCTGCGGATCCCAGATCCGGGGAGCTCGTGGCATTGTGGCTAGTGTATGCTTCAATTCACACCGAGGAGTGGAGGGTTAAAGGTAACTGATGTTTACTTAAAAAATGCTCGGTATTACAAAGATGGCTTTCATAATAGAAATGGCATGCAGACCCCTGTCTATTGACGTTGTCTGTGCATTGTGGTGACACACACCTTTAAGCATCCCTTGATTTGATTTGATTTATTTTGCCAATGAACAGTAAAGAACTGTAGGGGTAGGAAAATCTGCACACTTTTCTTGAGCTTTGGAATCCCTTCCCCTTCTTTTAACCCTAAGTAGTTGAATGATGATTAAAAGTATCATAAAAAGCGTGGTTAGTAACATTTAAAAAACAGACATTTCCGCCCACGAGTTATAAACAAATTTACCTTTGGTAAACCAACTACAGAAATAAGTTGTTAGTATTCGTCAGAAAATAGTAATCTATACCCCAGCTCTACCCTTGCCACAACTAGCAAAAGGAGAGCTCAACTAAACGTGCGCGTATAATATCAACTAGATAATAGTAAAAGAAGAGTTCAATCAAACATGCATTTAGAATTTCTAAGACCTGAGGACTCGGCTTACGATGTACGAAATCTTTTCGATTATTATTCCAGATATTTTGTGATTTTCTTCAAAAGTTTTGTATAACTCATGTCAGTTGCTGCATCAACCTAAGAGAAAATTTCATAACGTTCACTTAATCACTTTGACAATCACATGCTCTTAAAGGTCAACAAAACTCTACTTGTTACAATGCTCTCATAGAGTTTTTAAATTCTAGAAAGGAAGCAACACTGCAATTCTAGAAAGGAAGCAAGAATTCCATATGACATTGCTCCATAATATTTACAAGGAATGCAATGAAATCCTAGGAAGTCAATTTCACTTTAGTGGAGTTTGGGATTAATGCTTTTTGTAGATTTAAGGAGAGTTAGGGGAAAATGTAATTTTCCTCATTTGATGTAAACGTGACTTAGATGAATTTTATGTTGAAGTAGAACAATTTATGCATTTCAGTGTTACAATTATTTCTGTTAAATTAACTGAACAATCATCAAAAAATTCTAATGAATTCTTCTTTAAGTCCTCATATAACAAAGAATGTAGGTTTGAGACGGGCGTTTTTGAAGAAGGGTGGGGAGTGAGAAGTTCCATTTAGTATCCAAAAGCGAAGCAAGGGACTATATCAGCATTTACTCAATGGATGAAAAGAATCTGGATAAGAAAATACGAATAAAATGAGAATCCAAAAGAGAGACCTACTGATATCAGCGATCAAAGACAATTTCAAAATATTTGATCGATTCTTTAATAACTACGCAATTCAAAAAATACGAGATAACCAATTTCACAGATGTCTTAATATCTTTGACCGGCTGAGTTAAGCTCAGAGCCAACGTTCCCATTGACTCAACGGCGACTTTGACCGAGATGCCCTAGGGTTCGAGTCTCGACGGTGACGGATTTTCATTACTGGCTAGATTGCTTTAAGTCGAATTCAGCCTCTGTCTGGAGAAGAATTTTAGTGGCCGGATGCTACGATCAGTAGTTAACAGCAGTGTCTTCGATCAATACCAGACGAATACCGGAATAGTAATCTAAAACAACTAAAAATGGGTCACGTACCGCGCGATCTTTCCTTCCTCGTCATGATTCTATCCTCTCCCCTTACACTCTCTCACACATACTCTCTTTCATGCACTACATCACCACATGTGTTGAGAGCTTAAACTACCTTGTGACTGGGACGGTGCCTCGCTGGGGAGTTACCTGGAAAGGAATTCCCCCGAAGGCCAACACTAAGTCGGCGCCGGATCTCGCTATTAGCGAGGGAGGAACGCTGCCATCTCCAGGCTTAAATAGAATTTACATCACTTATGGGACCAATGACATAGCAATTGTGCCCGGAAAATTAATCAGCCAATCCGTCGTTAATATCTTTGTAATGAAATGAATTCCATTTTCAGTTCAGCCCTCAGTGTAATCGCCTACAAAAAATTATTGAGCAAAGAGTTTTTACTTCCCATTTGAACGTCTGCACTGACTTCGCGTTTTTACTATCCTCTTGTTAAATAATGTACAAGAATACTATTTGAGAAATTGTGATGTTGATTCATGACCCTTGCAGAATATAAATACTTCTTTGTATATTTTGGACAGTAACTTTCTAGGATTTTTTAAATAACCTAATTAAAAACAGTCTTCGACAAAATGCATTCTATTGGATTTGTAGTAAGAATCTGTCATTACGTCAAAATGATTGTTTACAGATTATTCCCCCTCCCCCCCACACACACACACACACCCGCGCGCGCGCGTACACACAAAGCGTACTTAATTTTTCTTCCTCGTTATTGTGTTTTTACTTCTGAGATTACGAGTTTCCGCCAGTTTTTCCGCAACGGATGTTCAACATTTCTCGACAAATACATACGAAATATTAGCATACTCCTTTATGACTCGATTCTCTGATTTGCATAATGGCTTTTAATTCATACTAAAAACTAGGCCTGGCAAGCTTGCTAAATGCATGAAATCGTGGCCCGGAAAAAGTTGGATATTAACTCATTGGATGTTTTGTATGTATTGTGATATTGTATACCACAATACCGGTCTCCCGGCCGATATCCCCACCGGTCTCCCATCATATGTGGTAGTGTAGTGCTTGTACGTGTAAGGGGCGAGGGTAGGACAAGGAAGAGAAAGTAAAGATCGCGCGCGGTCCATGGCTAATTTGTTAGGATAATACTCCGGCATTCGCCTGGTATTGATCGGAGAAAGCACGGAAAACTTTCGATCACAGCAGACGCCCGCTAGAATTTCCCTCAGACAGCAACCGAACTCGACCTAGCTATCTAGTGTCGAAAATCCTGCCACCGTCGGGACTCGAATCTAGGACTTCCCGGTTATAGGCATTGCAGTGACATCATTTGATGTCCTGAGTCACCTCTCCTGTTCTTTTGACATCGATCTTATTCGCGTATGCTGTGAAGGTACAAAGGAAAAAATGTGAATCAGTCCCCAAGGATGAAATAACGATTGGCAAAGTGCATGTTCCATGAGTGGGAATTCCAGCCTGGAGAAAGGCACATATGCTGCGAGCGGATCTGCCATCGCCTGCTTCCGTTCACACATCCGGGGCATCCGCTTATGAGCACACTGCCATAGATGGTCGTGCTTATGAGCGTAACTTGATGGGGCAGTTACTTTGCCCTCAATTTTTTTTAGCTTTATTGAATTTCCCAAAATATATGAATACATAGATCTTTTGTTATTAATATGATGTTTAAAGATAGGATTTTAATTCAATATCAATTCTAGAAGATGCAGCAAACGTGCCTATCAGAGTCATATCTGAGCCAAGCATGCATAAAGGGTTAAGGTTAAAAATGAATTAAATATGCACTATTTAATAATGTTAAAAATAATTAAATATGCAAAATCAAACTTAAGCATTTTAATCGTTTTCGGTTTTATTATTTTTTTGAAGCAGAGTCTAATTAGCACGTTTTTCTATTTTTCTTTAATTAGATTTATCCGTTTGTCTCGAAAAAAAAGTGTTTTCAATGCCAAAAATTACCTTTATACCTTACAAAACATATTTAAAATAAATGTGCCATCCTACGACTTCCACACTCTTCAAAAGCCCGAAGAATACTAGCATATCTGCATGAAACTTCTCCGCAAACGTCTTTTCCTTCTACTATTTAGATGTCATGGAAATTTTCTGTCATTTTGTTGATGCCATTGCAGCTATCAGTGTGGGAGCGCTTTGGAGACGATCTCATGGCAGCATGGATGCGAATTATCATAAGTAATATCACGAGAAGTATTAAGATAGCCGGTAAATTTACGACTCGCGTAGCGAGGAGTGAATTTACCGGCTATCTCAGCACTTCGAGTGATATTTAGTGTGACTATTTCACGAATAAACGCATTACATGATTTGAAAGGATAATTTAAATCACAGGAATTAAGAAAAAGAGAAATATTACTCAAAATTACAACCGAAAAATGAAAACCTTTCATTCAACCCCGACTTATCACTGCCTCCTGGAATAACTTATAATCAAGTAACATTTGAATAACAGTTTAATGGAGAAAATGCAATGATGTATACATAAACTCCTAGATGGATGACTGTCGCCTTGGCGGTGAGGCCACCCAAGGCGCCATTTTGCACGGCAAAACCCTTGTTCGTATTGCCGAAAGCGGTGTGTTGTAGTGAGTTTTCTCTTGACTGATTAGTGAAACATTTTTTGTTTTGATTTTTTAAATGTTTTCATTTTGATCTTTACTTAATGTAATTGTTATTTTCAAAATTTGCCCAGGAAATCAATTATTTTTTGCCTTTGTTTTATCCACGTTTTACCACTATAACGTGGGTTTCACAACAATATCGTGTAGTGGAATCTTAGTCTTAAGTGTTCATGTTTTGAACCTGTATTTTAATCTATTCATTTAGTCTCTAAATGTATGTTTTGTCCTATTTCGTGTTACGTAAAATGAAAAGAAACATTATTTATTGGTGAATATTTTCTTTCAATGGTGAAAGGTATCATTTGAATGTTTGTTCCTGCAAAAGGTTTTATATTCATATGCAAATAAAAATGTCTGTCCATAAAAAGTACATATGTACTATATTTTTCTACGTGTTTTCATTTTAAATCTCTCTGCCACCTTCCAAATCCAGCAGTTATTTACAACCATCCATTAAGAGAGAAAAAAGGGATATTTGGAGTGAAACGCAGTTTTTCTAATCACATGAACAATAAGTACGTCTTATTCTTATATTTGAAAACGGAATATTGAAACAGAGAAAGAATCCTTAATAATAAAGCAGCCGTAGTAATAATAATTTACTGTCACGTGCAGTATTAACATATAAATTGATCTCTTCTGAAGTAGTATAAGAAGTTTGTACCTGTAAGTCATCATAAAAAACAAGTCCTCATTTTTGCAAGTCTCCGGTAACACTATGTCAATGCTGTTCGTAGTTTTATGTAAATTATAAAATATATTTTGACAATGTGTTGTTGCCTACAGCTTTACTTCCTTATGATGGAACAGAACCATGTTAATAAACACAATGTATACGTGTTACACTCGTAAAAATCTGCCGAACTGTCATGGGCTGCAATTGACATTCAAAGCTTTTGCCGTGCAACATGGCTCCCTGCTCCCTCACCTCCGCCTATTGGGAAAGCGCGGAGTCAGCCATCTAGTGGTATTTATATACATCATTGAGAAAATGATTTCAAATATGTTTCAATTTTGTGGTAATAAAACTTTCGAAAAACATCTATAACAAGGCTACTGACAAGAACATTTATTAAAAGCACAATCATTAAAGTTGTACGAAGTTGTTTTCCAAGTCTTGGTCTTCCGAGGAAGTATTTGAAATGGAAGATGTACAAGATTTATCTGAGAATTTCGAAAGCACGGGTGGTATTTAATAGAACTATTCCACTCGTGAAATTAAAACCAATAGTGTTTAACTATACATGCAAAAAGCCCCAATCAAGGCGGTGTATCTCAAAAACTTTATCGCTTTTTATATTCGATTTTTCTTACCGCTTCTCCCTATTACGGAATGCTTGTTGTTTCTTTATACGGACACGTGTTGCTTCTTTATACTTTACAAGTAAGGCTTAATACAGCACAAATATGAATAAATAGAAAATGCACATAAAAATAAAAACCGAAATATGTAGGTTTATTTGATTACATTTCTTTCAAAATGTTCGCTTTCAAATGTTTCTTTCAAAATTTCTTGAATTAGTGTACCTTTACCTAATATTCAACTTCGGTCCTTACAAAACATTTCAAACTGTTTCCAGGCATATTTTCTTCTTTCATCGGTGTTTTCTGGAGTAGCTTGTCAAATAATATTGTTCATTTCTTTCTCTGATGCATTACCAAATCTTTTCACGGGTTCTTGCAATTAAAAACTGATTGAATGGGACAAAGGAAAAGTGCGCTTTATTGCACATTGCACAAGAAAACATTTTTTGTGGTCAATCACTGCTTTGATTTGTTAATATCTAATGCATTCATAAACACTATTGGTCATACTTTCATGAGTGGAATAGCCCATGCACTATCCGATTGCGGACGGCAGATAGTCGCCTGCCAAGGTCCTTTCACTTCCCGCTGTAATACTCCCGCATTTTATTCAGTTTGCACAGGCTACCTAGGAAATAATTTGTTAAGTGTAGTGATTTTAATGAACTAAAAAAGTGATTTTGATGCTCTGAAAATGTTTAAAAATGTCCTAAAAGCAAAGAAAAAGTACGTTAAAATTTGATTAAAACCAGTTCAGATGAACAAATCAAGCTGTTTGATATGTTTCTGATGTACTCCAGACTTCTTCCGTCCGTTCAAGTGAACTCAGCTTGATAGCTTTTGGATTGAGTTGTTCATAACCGGGAAATCTGTGTGTTTAGTTATCCCAAAATCGCCGAACCGAAACCGGCAACCGGTGATAGGCGTCACAGGCACCAGAGACTACATTTTCACAGCAGCTGACATTACGATACTGAGCGAAAAATCAAGTAGGCTACTTAGGAATTCTGAGAACATTTTTTGCATCTCGGTAATATTATTTCAAGCAATTACCATTAAAATAATATTAAAATCGATTAAATCAGCGAAAAATGCATTAAAGATGAAAAAAATTAAACTAGTGGTGCTACAGAAAGGCACAGACTCCCGTAGTAGTTTTCTATTTCCTTTGGTCTCGGCTAGCTATTCGGACGTGCCATACACTCTTGCCAGCTGCCATCTATCGCCACCCAAATTTCGGTTTTTAACATTTACTTTCCCGTACACGTACGTATATATGGAGTATATATAAAATTGGAAAGTTATGTAATGCTGCAGAAAAGCGATTTCGAGATTTCAACGGAAATACACGTTTTGGGGTTCCCTGATACCGAAAAAATGGTTATTTTCAAAACGTCCATCCGTTGATCTGTCAGTCTGTGAACAACCATAGCGCCGAATCCATAAGTACGATTTCTTCCAAAATGAATATTCCCCAGCCGATCTCGTTCCACTCGAGACGCCGCGATTTTGAAAAATATTCTTCAAAATTTGGGGTTACTTTTCATGAAGCCACCCGGACATTTTCGAAATTTTATCAAAAACGGCTCCAATTTTTTTCTTTACATTTCTCGTAAGGATAGAATAAAATACACTTATAAAAGTGTATAAATATTTCCCTTGAAATCTCGAAATTTATTTCCCGCAGCATTACATAACATTCCCTGTACTACGTATATTACTGCGTGTATACGTATGTATACGCGAAAGTAAAAAACATACACATTTCCATTATGCATGAATTTCACCAGAAATGATTAAAACGCGATGTTAGTAGTCCCGTTCGTGTAGTTCATGCTTTTTACTACGGGATGTGTGTATAATCGTTCTCCCGCAGGATGATGAGATCCGGCGCCGACTTACATGATGGTTTGCGCGGCCTAGACATATATGTCCCAAAAGCGGGCGGCTCGTCAGCCGCGACAACTTCTGAGCTCCTGACAGGTCTCCCGACATGTATGTATTGCATGTAAGTGTACTGCATGTGGGTGAAAGTAAGGGATGACAGGCTTTGATGGCTTATGCAGCAACTGATGTCACAGCAGAATTTTTGACCGGGAGGTCCTAGGGATCGATTCCCAATGGTGGCAGGATTTTCAACACTATCTACATACACTAACTGCCTAGGTAAGTCGAATTCAGCAGATGTCTGGAGGAGAATTCTAGTGGACGGCTTCTCTGATCGGTGTTTTTTTTTTCGATCAACACTAGGCGAATGCCGGAACTATCCCGTAACAAATGGGCCACGGTCCGCGCGCGATCATTCCTTCCTCTTTCTTGTCCCATCCTCACCCCTTATATACACACACACCTACACGCACCACATTACTACACTACCACACAAGTCGGTAAACCAGTCGGTAGCTTAGAGCTTGGGGCGGTGCCCCGCTACTGGGGATACTGGTTGGGCAAACTGCCCCTGTAAATCGGCTCTTGATATCACTAACCGCCGTCCTCGTGACAAAACATGCACCACACTTACGGGCATTATAACCATAGCTGTTGCCACACCCGGAAATACCAGTCAGTGAAGTAAGAGTGAGAATTGGACGGGAAGAGGAAGGAACGATCGTGCGCGGTCCATGACCCGCTTGCTCAGGTACTGCTCCGTCATTCGTCGGGTAATGACTCGACTTCCTGAAATGACCCTCGCCAAAAATGACTCATTCTATCTAAATTATAAAATACGTTTTTCATTTTTTATTATTAGAAAAATGACTAGTAGGAGGAAATACATAAGTACGGTACTACACGATAAAGAGTAGGAAAAGAAAGAGGTCCTTATTCCATTCTAAGAAATTATCTTCAAGTATTTATCGGAAGCACCACCACTGACGTCGCATAGTGTGAGTGGGGGAAACATCACTGCGATAGCAATCTCCTTCGTAAACATTTTGATTACTCGTCAGTATTCTTAAGAATCCCTATGGTTTAGTCATGCTCAGGGCCCCTTACAAGGGCATAGCCAAGATTTGCGTTAGGAGAAGTGTGAAGTTTTCAAGTTATAAGAATAAGTTCATTATTATTGAAATAGTTACCTAGTTTCTAATATTTTCAAAAACTTGATATCGACTTTTTATTTAATAGCTATAATTTGAACCATTTTTCACTTTCTCGTATACTCGTATATACGGTGGGTATAAGGAATATATACGAAGTACAGAGAAAATTATGTAATGTTGTGGATATCGATTTCGAGATTTCAATGGAAATTCACTTTTTGGAGTTCCCTGATATCGAAAAAGTGTTGTTTTTTTCCTCAAAACGTGCGTCTGTCCTTCTGTGAACACCACTACCGCCTAAACCACATGTAGGATTTTTCCTGAAACGGATATACACCAGTCGATCTGAATAGACTCGAGGCGCTACTATTTTGAAAAACGTTCTTCAAAATTTGGGAGTACTTTTACATGAATCATAAAAACTTGCATCTTCAAAACTTACTTAAAACCGGCTTCAATATTTTTCTTTAAACTTTTAGCAGGATAGTGCTAAATACACTCTATGAGATTACATTAACACCATATTGCTCTATTCCTTTGGTTTTTTCGAAAATTACGAAAAATGTTTTTTTGACTTGTCTTCCACGTCGTTAATATTTACATTAGTGGCAATTTGTTTACATTATTATATTTACGATTACATGTACTTTAAATAATGCCAGATAAAGTTTCTCGAAAACACGAGTTTTCTGTTAAAATGCGCTCAAAATTCCGCATTTTCAGAAATTCTCAAACGCCATTTTCTAAAAAATGTCTCCAAACTTTTTCTTCAAACTCTTCTAACGGGTAGTGCTCATTGCACTGTTAAAAATGACCTAAAATTAATTTGCTATTTTCTTTTGTTTTGTTTTTTTCCAAAAATAACATAAAATTTTTTAAAATATCTCTCACGCCGTTAAAATGCACATTTCGAGCGATTTGTAAACACTATTGAATTTGCGAGGTTAAGTATCTCAAATGACTTTAAATGAAGATTTTCGAAAACTCAAACATTTTCTGTGAAAAGAAGGTTTAAATTTCGCATTTATAGTAACGCGTAAACGCCATTTTCTTAAGAACGGGTCCAAAGTTTTCAATGCAAATTGCCAATTGTGATGAAGTTTTACTCTTATTTAATATTCTTAAAGTAATATTTGGTTTCTACTATTAGGAAACCGAAAAAATTGAGAAAATGTTAACTAGTGGTGCTACAGAATGGCACAGACTTTCCAGTATTAGTTTTCTATTTCCTTGGGTCTTCGCCTGCTATTCGGAATTGCCACAAACTCTTTCTTGCCAGCTACCATCTATCACCGCCAAAAGTACATTTTTTTGTCATTTTCTTAATTTTTCGGTTTCCTATTGGTAGACCGGAAACATTAATTTAAGAATATTAAAGAACAATAAACCCTAGTCAGAAATGGCAATTTTCTTTTAAAAAAGATGTGGCGTTCAAGAGAAAATGGCGTTTTAGCGCTACTAAAAATGCAAGACTTGAAGCTCATTTTCACAGTAAATGATTGAGTTTTCAAAATACTTTATTTGAAGTTATTTGAAGCACTTACACTCACAAATATAATAATCTTTACAAATTGCTGGTAATGTGCATATTAAAGATGTGAGAGATCTTTCAAAAAAAGTACAATTTTGTAATTTTTGAAAAAACAAAAAAGTAACTCAAAATAAACTTTACGCTATACTAAAGAGTGTAATTAGCACTATCCGTTACAAAAGTTTCAAAAAAAAATTTGCAGCCATATACGAGAAAATGGCGTTTGAGCATTTCTGAAAATGCCGAAATTTGAGCTACTTTTCAAAGAAAACGGTTGTGTTTTCGAGAAAGTTTGCTTGACATTATTTAAAGAATATATACTCGTAAATATAATAATGTTAAAAAATCGCCGCTATTGTAAATATTATCGACGTGAGAAACATGTGAAAAAGTTTACATTTTTGTAATTTTTTAAAAATCCATCCTATAGAGCAGTATGTCTTTTATGTCATCAGATAGAGTACATTTACCACTACCCCTACCAAAAGTTTAAAGAAAAAATTTGGAGCTATTTTTGAGAAAATCTTTTTTTTTTGTAATTTTTTAAAATTGCACATATTGCACGCAATATTGCGCGAAAAATACTAAAATTTTCAAAAAAATGTAGATGACCTTAAAGAAAAAACTCACTATGAAGAAAAAATTTTATTTGAAGGAAAAATCTCTTTCTTCAATTTTGTAGTTTCAGAAAGACGCCGTAAAATTTTTTAACTTTTGCAATTTTCAAAAATTCAGAGTTATCCGTGAAAATCGGACCTATGCCATGTAAATAAGTGTATTTTACTCTATTCATACAAGAAATTTAAAGAAAAAATTTGGAGTCGTTTTCGAGAAAATTTTGAAAATCTCCGGGCACTTCATATAAAGTACCCCCAAATTTTGAAGAATCTTTTTCAAAATCTCCAAGCTTTGACTAGAAGCAGATCGACCGGGAAATATCCATTTTGGAAGAAATCGTAAGTATGGTTTAGGCGCTAGCAGTGTTCACAGACGGACGGACGGACAGACAGACAGACAGACAGACGGACGTTTTCCTTTCAATTGGGTTTTCGGTATCAAAGACGAAGAAAACAGGGTTTTCTGGCTACACCACGTGTTAGGGGACTTTTTTTTCTTAATTTAGCAATTGGTTTTATCCACTTTTTCGTTTGCACGGCCCGGCAATTAATTTTTTTCCGCCGAAAATTGGCCATTTTTTCGCGCAGCATTACATAACTTTCCCTATACTACGTATATCACTCCGTGTATACGTACGTATACGGGAAAGTAAAAATGGACTTTGGGCCGCGATAGATGGTAGCTGGCTAGAGGATGAGGGCAAGACCGTAATCCACATCAAGGAAGTTAGAAAACTTTACTACTAGGAAGTCTTCGCCATTCTGTAGCACCACTAGTTTACTTTTAATATCATTACATGCAGCATTAATTATGTAGCAGTTCGACTCCCGATCTAAATCGCCATGATAATTTAATATTCTTATTTTAGATTGTTATATTATATTATTATATTATATTATTATTGTCATCGATTTTTCACACTTGATCTGCTTTCTCAGAGAAAACTTTCACCTGTCCAATTGATGTTATAGGACTAGGCGCGGATTGCGCAGGAAGGAAATTCATCCTGACCTACATGACAGTCACTCATTTAAAAACTTTCTAACAATATGACTTGATTGAAGGAGGGTGGCTTTCTGGGCTTCGTAAAAAATATTTTTGATATCTAAATTCTTCAGATTTCGTTTAAAGTTCCTGGTGACAACTCCTTCAACTGATATGACCATGGGGAAATGAGAGACCTCGTGCAACTTCTAAATGTTTTTTAATTACGCTTTGGACTTCCGCAAGTTGTGAGTCAAAGGGATTCTATAATTATAGAAACTGTTCTTTGTCTATTATCAGGATGTCAGGGAGGTTAGGATCAACTGTTTTATCCGTCATAATAGGCCGATCCCAATAAAAGACGTGCGTCTTTGTCTCGAGCGCAGCATCTGGTTCAAATTTGTAACATGCTGGAGCATTATTCCCCAACATTCCAAGTTTCATTTCTAGTTCTCAGTGAATGTATTTTGCCACTTGGTTATGTCTGTCTAAGTAGACACTCTCTGCACTCAGCCATTATGAACTCAATTGATTTTTGTTGTTTCAACTACATTTGCCAATAGAGCGAAGAAATGATCGATTAAAATGAAATAATATATCAGTCAAATTTCCAATTGACAATTGAAAGTAAAGTTAAACATTTTGAATCGAAAACATTTTGATTTCGTAATCGTGTTTACCTACGAATGCAATACTTGCACTAACATTCCTACGTTCATTTTAGAAGCTTCAACATTCAAATATTATTGGCTGTTTAATGGGCGATCCGCTTGTAAGCGAGATTTGTTGACTTATTTCCCTGTTAGAGAGGCTTGTTAATTTATTTCACATGATTGCTACATACAACAAACAACTGAATGATTTAGTAAAACATTACACACAACAAAAACAAAATAATTCTCCACCTAAACATATTCCTGCCCATTGGCAAAAACGTTCATAAATGACAAAATTTAAAAAGAAAATAAATTTGAAGTATATATTGAAAATATTGGCTCTTTGATAGAACATATGTTGCATTTTCGTATGAAGCCACTATTCTCACACTCCCGTCGCTTCAGCGAGCGCATGTTATAGATTTTTGTTAAATAATAAACATATTTTCTTACCAAATTGTATATTATTTATGTACTGTAGATATTGAACTATACAATATTATTGCTTAAATAATTACATAAATCGAACATAAATGAATATTTCAATCAATTTTGCCAAAAAAGTAAAGTAAACGAAAACTCTTGGCCATTTTGGGAGGGGCGATGGCCCCCATGATCCCCCCTGGATCCGTCAGTGTATAGGTCAGTCTGCAAATTTTGTATTTAATCACTAGCAGAAGTAACTCCACGTTACCCGGACATTTGTGTCAGGAATTCGTCAGGAAAAGAAATAAATTCTATCCGCAGGGTAAATTAGAAGTAATTTTAACACCTCGTCCCTTTATACATAGATAGCTAGGTCGTATTCAGCAGTTGCCTTGAGGAACATTCTAGTACCCGGCTACTCTGATTGATAGTGTTCCGTGGTTTCCCCGATCAACACCAGGCGAATACCGGAGCAGTACCTACTGTTATCAAACGGGCGAGGACCGCGCGGAACCTTTCCTTCCTCTTCTTTGCCCTTTTCTCTTACTTTCACACTCCTACAAGTACTACACAACCACACATCGAGAGATCAGTCGGGAGCTTAGAGCTTGTCCCGGCTGAGGCGGTGCCCCGCTGGGGAGAATTCCCCAACACAAGCCGGATGTTCAGTTCGGCGCCTGTCTTCACCATTCAGCAGGAGTGGAAAATCGGTACCTCCAGGCAAAAACAAATATTAATTTTATTAAAGGGACTAAGGACCGCAGCAAACGTGCTCGGAAGCATCTTTCAATCAATCAATCAATCAATCATCTCTCCTTGTACGCGCACTCACTGTACCCGTCGGCCACTCTTTGCCTCTCCAACGAAACTAATTTTCAATTTTGACCTTCAATTTACTCGGAGCGTATTTGCGCTACCGGAATGAATTTGATTTGATCGGATTGGATTTATTTGGTCGAAGAACAGTAAAAACTGTACGTGACGTATGAATTAAAATGTATTTAGTAGGAAATTTTATGGGGCATTTTAAATCCGTACTTTTTTTATGGGACGTGGCCTCTGGAGTCGCCATTGGGAGGGAGCGGGGTGCAAGAGTGACAGCTCCAACCTGGCTCCACCAATGGCTCCTAAGATATTAATACGCTCGTGCTGTAGCTCCTTTTGACTCAAAAGACAAACGTGAAGCATTTCTAAGGCATGATTTGTCAAGTAACATCAAAATGCATTAACTCCACAA
Source organism: Acheta domesticus (assembly GCA_031308135.1). Taxonomy (NCBI): domain Eukaryota; kingdom Metazoa; phylum Arthropoda; class Insecta; order Orthoptera; family Gryllidae; genus Acheta; species Acheta domesticus. The sequence continues at coordinate 78,180,855 of JAHLJT010003656.1, forward strand.
TTCATTTCAATTGAGTTTAAAATTAAATCTCAAAGTATTTTAAACTTTGTGGTCATGCAGTAAATAAGAGTCAAAGAAAATTCAACTTCAAAATAACGTAGAAAATATAATTACCACATTTAGAACATGTAAACTCTGTGGCATGACTACTTCAAATTGAATTATATTTTGCTTTTGAGTTAATTCATTTTGATGTGTTACTTCTCAGTTAGCTCTAGTAGCACCAACCATTAATCACATTTGTGGAATCCTACCAAGGGGGCAAATTTTGTTCATCGAATGTTTTAATAACATTAATAATTTATTAGTACTGCAAATGCAGTACTGAAATGATATATTCATGAAACTTCACGTTACCGGAGCATTTGGTTACAAATATAAGTTTACCAAAAGGATTAAATTATCTACTTTGATTGTTAATTCGCAACATTCATCGTTTTTTCGAATACACTGAACACGGCCCTTACCGCATTGCATTTAGGGTGCTACAAGAGTTAATAGGTAGACGATACGCTCCGGAGGATTGATTAATTGATTATTTCGTGTTTCCGGCAGCGTAGGAGGTTATGGTCATTAGTCCCATATGTATAGTCATGTTGCTATGGTCTTCCCCACTGGACGGCGAGATCCAGCACGAACCTACACTACATACTGGAGAGATTTTCCCCATCCAGATATCTCCCATCATGGGAGTGCCGGCCGACCGGGACAGCTACAATCTCCCGACCAGTCCCCCGATATGTGATAGCATATACGCTTGTATTCACTGTAGTGATTCAGTGTAGTATTCAGCTAACTAACATCATTCTAGTCCTCTCACCCCTCATCATCTTCCTAGTTCTCTCACCGCTTATCACCCTATCATTCCAATCATAATAATAATGATGATGATGATGATAATGCTTTACAGCGGGGACAAAGTTGCTCGCGTCCGTCGCTACCACACGTGCCCCCTGGATTAACGCTAAATAAGCGACAGTGATTCGCCAACTATGCGCTTGATCATTGTAGAAGTGCGAATCCCCACACGCTGAGGGAAACCGCACGTCTGTTTTGGTCAGCGCGTCACCAAATGGCTAACATGCCAAGGCTGGACGTTAGAAAACAACAACAGGAAAACCATTTCGTACGTTTCTGGTGTATCGGGGCTGAGCGCACGAGAGTTCAAAAAGTTTTGCGGGATTTATACCTAATTTACCTTTCAAAACAGATTTTATTATATAGGAGCGAATATTTTGTCAACAAAACTTGAAAAAAAAACGCTCTTTTTTTCTGTATTCAAAATTCGACTAGAATTTGACTTAGGATAGAGATCACAGAATTATGAAAATGTGCACAGAATTCACTTCTCCCCATAGCTCGTCACACAGATTTCAATTGTTTTCGACGTAAATAAATAAAAAATAAATAAATAAATCCCCACGCCACATCTTGCTCACGACCGCCACCACGCCCCTCTCGGCGCACAACCTCGTCCTCTGTTGCCCGCCACGCCTCCTTCTCCCCTCCCCTCCCCGCTCGCGCTCGCCGCCGCCGCCGCCGCCGCCGCCGCCGCCGCCTTCAGTCGCGCGCGCTTCAGTTGCCCGCCAGCCGGCCCCGCGTCGCCTCGCGCGCGTTGCGCTCCCGTCCACTCCGCCGCCGACTCCGCCACCTGCGTCGCGGAAGTTCTCCGTAGAAAGAGGTACGCTCATCGTGCTGAGATTGAACGACTGTAAAAAACAAATACATAAAACGCGCGTAAATCTGTGAGTTTTGATGAATTTTCGTGAAAATTACAGTGCTTTTATTAGTGGTGACTGTTTTGAATAATAACCAGGATTGAACAGGATGGTGTGGAGATGCGTTCATTGTTCAGAAATTAGTGGTGACTGTTTTGAATAATGACCAGGATTGAACAGGGTGGTCTGGAGATGCGTTCATTGTTCAGAAATTAGTGGTGACGATTTTGAATAATAACCAGGATTGAACAGGGTGGTGTGGAGATGCGTTCATTGTTCAGAAATTAGTGGTGACAGTTTTGAATAATAACCAGGATTGAACAGGATGGTGTGGAGATGCGGTCATTGTTCAGAAATTAGTGGTGACAGTTTTGAATAATTAGGATTGAACAGGGTGGTGTGGAGATGCGTTCATTGTTCAGAAATTAGTGGTGACGGTTTTGAATAATAACCAGGATTGAACAGGGTGGTGTGGAGATGCGTTCATTGTTCAGAAATTAGTGGTGACAGTTTTGAATAATAACCAGGATTGAACAGGATGGTGTGGAGATGCGGTCATTGTTCAGAAATTAGTGGTGACAGTTTTGAATAATTAGGATAGAACAGGGTGGTGTGGAGATGCGTTCATTGTTCAGAAATTAGTGGTGACGGTTTTGAATAATAACCAGGATTGAACAGGGTGATGTGGTGATGCGTTCATTGTTCAGAAATTAGTGGTGACGGTTTTGAATAATAACCAGGATTGAACAGGGTGGTGTGGAGATGCGTTCATTGTTCAGAAATTAGTGGTGACAGTTTTGAATAATAACCAGGATTGAACAGGGTGGTGTGGAGATGCGTTCATTGTTCAGAAATTAGTGGTGACTGTTTTGAATAATTAGGATTGAACAGGGTGGTGTGGAGATGCGGTCATTGTTCAAAAATTAGTGGTGACGGTTTTGAATAATAACCAGGATTGAACAGGGTGGTGTGGAGATGCGTTCATTGTTCAGAAATTAGTGGTGACAGTTTTGAATAATTAGGATAGAACAGGGTGGTGTGGAGATGCGTTCATTGTTCAGAAATTAGTGGTGACGGTTTTGAATAATAACCAGGATTGAACAGGATGGTGTGGAGATGCGGTCATTGTTCAAAAATTAGTGGTGACTGTTTTGAATAATTAGGATTGAACAGGGTGGTGTGGAGATGCGTTCATTGTTCAGAAATTGAATGGGTGGAAAATATGCATAAAATATGCGAAAATCTGTGAATTTGGATTTCCATTCAATTCTTCAAAACTCTTTAGTTGACTGCAATTGGTGGAAATTATAATGATTTTATTAGTGGTGACTGTTCTGAATATTAACCAGGATTGTATAGGGTTTGTGACCAAATTCTCGTAAATTTACGAAATTCGAGTTCCATTTAATTCGACAAAACTCTCAAGAGTGCATTGCAATTGGCGATATTGTTACTGCTTCCTAAGACACAGAAGTTCTTTGTAGAAGGAGGTAAGAAACACATTTTGGAGGTGCCCCTATGTTACAGTCACCGTCACGATGATCCAAGATCGAACTTGCAGCAATATAAGCATAAATCTATGAAGTTGGACTTGAAGACTATTTGCCAAACTCTTCTAAATCATAGCAATTGGTAAAAAATATTTCTCTTCCAAAATCTCACAAGCTGTATGTGAAACTTTCATGTATTATGTTGAATGTGCGGGCACCGACCCTTTCATGGAACGAGGGTTAGACGGTATTGTTAAAATGCGAGCATGCGGTATGTTGGATTGCTGCTTAATTGGACGGTACTGACGATTGACTGCAAACTGTGAAAATTTACAAATTTGTAAAACGATGTACAATCAAACTTGGGTCGTGTTAATATCTCTGGGAGCCCTAAGCCTGACCAAACTATGGCACCATCTAATAGTTCTGAAATATTTAACATAAGTGACCAAAATTAAAATGAAAGTAGACTATAACATCTGCAATTTAGAGAATTGACAGCAGTGCTTCTGAAGCTTCGTACAATATGAGTATACGATTTGGTTACTTTTAAAAGTATTAATTCCAAGTGTTTATTTTCGTGTCCCGGGAACACGTGCTTAGTGGTACACAACCTGTCAATGTCGCGCGTTTCCATTTGCAACTGCCAATCACCAACGTTTTTAATCGGACCCTATAAAATTTGTTTTTAATAAATGTACATATGTACGCATAATATACAAAGGGCCCTGGAAGTGGGTAAAAGAATGCCATAAAGATTAGAGACAGGAATCCTAACTTCCTGTAAACCTAAAGCAGGTGTTCCTGCAGTAAAAGGGTAAAATAAAAAACAATAAATAAATGTGCATTAAAACATCAAAATCTATTACAGATAACCTGGACAATTGAACCTACCAAGGTCATTAGTCTGGAAGGTACAATTGCACTCAACTTGCTTCACTCCCAACGGCCATGCATTTCACAGTAAGATGAATCTCTCAGCCGTCGTTAACTTCTTGAAATCGGGACGAAACAAAGACTTGTTCTTTTCAGAATGTTACCATGTAATCTTCGTCGCCAATAAATTACTGTGTATTATCGAAAGGTATAATATGGCCTTATCAGTGACAAATATATAGAACAGAATTTTGTTATTATTTAGTAGAAATTAAATGCGATGCTGTATTTTTTAGAGAGAGGAAACACTAGATCTAAATAGTCTCTGTACAGAAACAGAATTGAGAAACAAACTTACCGCGCATTTAATTGATTGCAGTGCACGATATCGTAAGTAGGGAATGAGTTATGAAAAGCTCTTGGTATGTGAATTCATTTCTGAGCCACACACTCTTATTTTCAACAGCATGATTACAGGTCATGAAATAATCAATAGTAAGTTTAATTTTTTCGTTTTGTTTCTGTGAGAATAATTTTTTGGGATAAGGCGATTAAATTATCTATATATTAGTTTTACCTGCACAATTTTCTCCTTTTAAAAGACTGGAAATCCTGAATTCCAGTTCGATGTATTACAACAGTGGGCAATTATATTTTGGGTAAATACAGCTTTACCTTTATAGTAAATACTTTATTAATGAAACAATTAGCAAGCATAGTAAAATTGTTTAGTATTAAAGAACATATAAGAATAGTTTTTTACTCGTATTGTTATCACTGGGAGAGCTAGAAGTACGCCAGGCCTCTTCACCCTCCTCAAGTGCTTCAGTACGTTTATAATCTTTAAATAGATAGGATCATTGCAGATGTAGCGTGAGACTTTTCATGTAAATGATTGTTTTGAAACCACCGATGCCTCACAGCAGATGCTCCCACTGTTTGTAGTAGGTTTTGATATCAGCTTTTCGTTCAGATTCATAATTCCTACAGATGCATGATTTAAAATCTGCTTCTCAAGCAGAGTTATTCAATTGCTTAGTACATATAATTGAAGTAATTTTCTGCCAAGAGTTGCATGGATTTTTGTGTTAATTACTTTTTAAAAAAAGTTGACTTTGGTTTCCTATAAATGGTCTGAAAATGTTGCCAAAAGATAAGAAAACCATTGTTTGTTTGTTGTTTTTTTGGTCAAAGTTAGGATAATTCACTATAAAATTTTTGAATCATCTTTTTTAATAAGAACATGTAGGAAAGAAAAGAAATATTCTAAATTCCATGATTAAAAGTTGATCAATCATGTGTTTTGGTAACGTCTGCCCCTGAGGCAGATATTCCCACTGAAGGGAAAAACAATTAAGTTCCCACTGGAGGGTTAATGTGAGATTCATTCAATAACGTGAATAAAAATAGTAAGTTCAACCGAAAAATTCTTGGTGGGTGAGCATCCATTTTTTATTTGTTTATTTATTTATTTATTTATTTATTTTATTTCATCGATAGCTTCGGTAATTAGCGACTATTTGAAAAAATAACATTACATACCATTAGCATCAGTTATAAAAGCAGTGCCTAAACAAAGTAGAACAGAAATCATGCGTAATAGGAACCAAACATTTAACTTTGTGAATACAAAATAGAATTATTTTAGAATTGAAATAAATTTTTGTAGGATTAGATTTCATTTATAATGTTATTTAGTTTACAGAACTGTAGTATTTTTTTTATAATCGTTGGATGTCAGGTTACATTCTTACTTTTGCTCTCTTATTTTGAAGCTGCGTCTGATATGTTGAAATAAAGGGCATTGGTTTAACAAACAACGGATATTGAAAAAGGTATTGCAGGGCAAATAGGAGGGGGATCTCCAAGAGTCTGTGAGTGAAATTGCGATGTCCAGTCCTTATTCATATTTATTTATTTACGTCAGAAAACAGTTAAAAACTGTGTGTATTATTACCTGTTCTTTTCTAGAAATACCTTTGCTGGTTTTAAAGGAGTAAACACTATATTTTGTATGCAGATAGCTATAGATAGCTATAGAGTTCAAAGTTTTTCAGCGATACCTACATTCCCCTGTTGCTCATATACAATACGTGAGCGTTCACTGCCAGTCTTTCTATTTAGAATTTAATGTCGTGTCTGATACATCGTGCGATACATTGTCTTTTTAAAGTGATGTAAGTTAATGCTTGTCAATGTTGTAGCTGTAAGATGACTATTGACTTATGCATTTTCAGATGGTTTTAACTTCTAAAATTGTTATCTTCTTTGTTACGTAAATACTAGTTCGTGCGTTTAAGAGCGCTGGATTGATGAATACGAGTGTTTATTTCAAGCGTATTTGATTCAGATATATTCTCAAGAAACAAAATAATGGAGTATTCGACATTCAATGAGAAATGATTAAACCCAAATCCAAATGAGTGGCATAGACCCGGAACTATTGTACATCGTTCGCTGGAACAACATTGAAAACTCTCTTTCTACATTTGTGAAATTAAATAAATAAATAAATAATAAATAAAAATAATGTATAACAAATAATGTATAACAAATAATAAATAACAAATAAATAAATAATAAAATGCCAAAAGCAACAGTAATTAAGACATTAGCTGTGCTAATATAGTTCATAGCTTTTCATTTGCAGCATTCATAGCTTTGACTGCTACCACTATTACTTCGACCGCGGCCGCGGCCACTGCCGTCATGGTCTCCCAGTCTATCGTCTTTTCCAACACTAGAATCATTGTTAGAGTAAATTATTGAATTCCTGAGGAACTGCGGTATACCTGAATATTTTTAATTTACCATGTGCACAGTGTTAACTTCAATAAATCAACAAAAATTCTGTTGTGATTTTTAACAAAAATTTCGGCGAGGTTTACATTTATTTTGAAGTCTCTCCCCCTTTACATGCCAAAGGCGTCTATAATCACAACTTCTTTGCATTAGAGTAATAACAGTTTTAAGGTTGCAATGTTTTTGAGCTTTTAGTATCGTCTAGTGAAGGATTCTCTAGTTTTTGTTTAATTAAGAATAATTTTGCCATTGTTCTTCTCATCCACAAACCTCGAGAAAATATTCATTGTCGCACGAATCGAGATCGTATACTTCAGAAATCTATAATGTGGTAGTTTATGAAGACCAAAATTAAACAAATGGTAGCTTGATTGGTCATATAGGTCAATGTTGAAAAATGTTTCCTTCATTTGTGGTTATTTTTTCTGTGTGTGTTTGCTCTCTTAACCTTCTTTGTAAGCATTTTGAAAGTGAAACTTTTTCCTCGAAAATTTTAACCATTCAGTTGTATTTTGTAGGCTTTGTTTTAATCTTAATGGAAAGGCATGGTTTAGTGTTTTCATCATGGTTTTAGTATTGAGAAACAATCGTGAACCTACCCATGTGTCTCTCTTGTCGACCTTCGATCCATCGATTGTTTGAGTCGATGTAGGCCACCAGGTCATCGCCTTTTTTAAATAGCATAACCACCGCAGAAATTGATTTCTTATTTGCATTTGGAAGAAATGTCCTTATCTCAGTGTTAGATTTATAAAAGGATTGTAAAGATCGCACAGTCCAAAGAATGTTCATTTTCATTTTGATCTTCATCCCTTTTAAGTTGTGGATTTGCCCGACTGTAGAATCCACGTCGTCCTATTCTCCTTTTTAAAAGATTATATATATATATATATATATATATATATATATATATATATATATATATATATATATATATACACACACATACATACACATACACACACATACATACACACACACCACTGAACATGCCATACCATAAATGAACCTGACTCGTTCTGTGTTCTGTGAAAATCCAGATCTCTGAAAAATTTCAAATATTTGACGCCTTGTTCTTGTTGCATTAGTTTCCTTCCTTCTCGAGTTACACATGAAAACAACTAGGCAAATGGTAGATTCTATGGTCCATAGAGAATCGAATCTTTCATGCAATAGAAAACTTCGAAATTCTCTGCAATTAATCAGAATGTCGTAGTAAACGGAGAACTTTTCAACAAATTAACTGTTTTTATTTATTTATTTATTTGTCAAAAAAACAGTAAAAACTGTATATGACGTGTGGGGGAAGAAATTTACCTGCGCACATTTTTTATCATAGGTCGCAAATCAAGCTGTGTAGGACTTATTACTAAAGGAGGAATCGAATGCTCGAGAGAATTATTAAATTTAAAAATTATCCTTACTGGAAATATTGACAAATCTTTCCTTTTAATGGCAGTTATTGTAATATTGGGAATAATATTCTCGGGCATGACGTTCGTTTTCGCGTCCATTTTTTATTGACTTGTAAAGCATCTCTTATTAAATGTCGATGTAATTTTAAAAAAAATTAATATTCAACTTGAAAATATCGTTTAAAAAGGCCCACAATGACCCAAAATGGTAACACATTAATTTTGAGCATGCGTACTCATATTTCAAAATTGGAAAGAAAGTTTCCGGATAAAAGTTACGTGGCTTATACAAATTTACCCTATCTACATTTTGTTTCACTACGAATTAAAAGTTCCAATGAAATTCAGTAAAAAATCGCAGTTGCGTTGCAATAATAGTATTCTTTAATATTTATTTGTTTGCAACGATTATAATTGTTCACAATGTTGTTGCTTATATGTGGTTGGGGACTTTGACTAAGTTTATGCGACTTTAAGATTACGAAAATCAGTAAGAATGACAAACTGCAAAAAGCGCACCACTGCACCAAACTATAAAATCGAAATTTTAATAAATGTTACAAAAGTTATATTTATTATTGTAACTGATGCATATGTACAAAGTTTATTCTTTTGTATGTATGCTTAATGATAGCATTGCTAACAGATTTGTTCTGAAATGTTCGCACGTCCCAGTTGCCCAAGTGAAATGAAAATCACGTCCCTTAATTATCCTTTAATTTTACGCAAGACTTAATTGTTGAAAACAATAAGGTTTTCTGGAAAAATAATAATAAAGAGAGTTCAGTCAGTAATCCCGAACCCGATCCCACTCTGTAAACCAAATAAGTAATTTCAAACTTCTGCTCATAACAAACATAATTTGCGTACAATATTTGTTGGTTTTTAATTGTTGACAGGCAGATTTACATGTGATAATCCAGAGTGTAGAGTATTAGTCGTCATCTTTACATTGGAGCACGCACGGTCAATGAACTGTCAAAGTTGTTCATTTCAACATTGCATGTACACGTTTCATGCGATAGAATAAGACATTCTTTTTTTTTTACATTTTACATTTTAATAAGTCTCGCATTATCGTTTTGCATTCTGGTTGGGCAATTGTAGCCTCGGATATGTGAAAATTTGTCAAATTTGACTTAAGCGTTTTAATTTGCATGTACGTAATTAAACACCCCCTAGTAGAATGTTGAGTTAGACAAGAGTAGTAGTTAAGTAACAAGAGCAGTAGTTCACGAAAAACCTTCCGATGGTGTTTAACATGCGCAAATGCTAATGAAGCAATTATCAGGTCCGCTTAGTTTGTTCTCACGTTTATAGCAAACGTGTTTTCTCGTTTACTTGGTGCTTGTTAATGAACGAATGGCCCAAGAGTGCGTATGCACTAACATGCCCGTACAAAAAAATGTACTAAAGATATTGCTAGACCTTACACGCACATAGTCTAATTTTCAAAATGTTCTTAATTTTTAATTGTGAAGTACATAAGTATTAATGGAATGGACAGTTGGTAATACAAATAAAATGTACCATTATTTAAATTTTAGATTAATACACATCAATAATTTAAATAATATTAGTTGAATTTCACATTTACATCGTTGAAACTTTATCTCTGAAACATTCTGAAATTATTTTGAAACATTTTGAAACTATTTGAACAAATGTATTTTCTATGAGTCTATAACATACATATATATATATACATATATATATATATATATATATATATATATATATATATACTGATGTTCTAATTCTATATAATTAATCTCGAAATAAACTGATAATTATTGTTCATGCATCATTTTATTGACAGTCCTTCTTTCCGCAGTCTTGCAGCTACGAAGCGCATGCTCGGTTTTGCATCGTTTGTAATCCGTCCACTGATAGCGCTGGTGGGCGCTGTGATTTTAAATATGGCTGGGAACGGTATCGAGCGGAAGAATTGTGTAGTACGAAATGGTATACACATAACTAAAGAATTAAATGGCAAACAAAGGAAATTTAACCACGAAATATTTCAAAATGGAACAATTAAGGTATGATAAACTTCAGTTTTACCGTTGTTTATGTTAATATCCAAATGTGATGATAAAGGCTTTGAGTTTGACAGTACGCATTTCGTTAAAAATAAATAAAATTATTGTTTTTATAAACGATTATGCTTGATTGTGGTTTCGTAATATGTCCATAGTATTATTATTAATTCTTTGTTCTTACTAATACTTTTTATTTTCTACTTTTAAGTATTTCATATGACTGATGTTCTTGGGTGTTTGAATGTAGTGGTGGCTAATTCAAACGAGTTCAGGAGACGTTCAATCTTTTGGTGATTGTTTGTTTGGAAAAAAACCGGCAAGATGTGATTGCGGCTTCTGTTATGTTATAGGAAGCAAAAGAAATACCAAATTCAACATCAAAAAGGAAAAGAAGATCCAAAGAATCATTTGAAAAAGTTCCTCTCTGTACTGCCATCATGACATATCTTGGATTTTATTTGCTCATGTTCCTTGGATATATAAATCGCTTGTTCTTCACCCCGAAAGTTGCCAAAGAGAGAAACCGGGAGGTACTGAATTTCTTTGATGAGTATTATTTCAGCTAAATTTGCATGACATTTTTTAAACATTCATTTCTTTTATAGGGCTATGCCCCTCTTTATGACAGATTCGAAAGTTTTTATCTACAATATGTCTACCGGAGGGTGAGAGATTGCTGGAATAGGCCTATATGTAGTGTACCTGGAGCAGAAGTGGTTTTAAAAGATAGAATGACACCAGATTATGGATGGACTTTTCAGTAAGATCTACTTCTGATGTAATGTTTTGTTGTGTTAACATACTCACATTATTAAGCTACTGTATTGTATAGATTCACTGGTACAACCACAAAATGTTTAAATCTTGGGTCTTACAACTACCTGGGTTTTGCTGAAGCAACTGGTCCATGTGCATCAAGTGCAGCGCAAGCAATTCAGGAGTATGGATGTGCGTCATGTAGTCCTGTGCAAGAGTTTGGTATATACCACTTTTGATGGCCATTTTCCAATTAACATACTTGTATTTGAAAGATCATTAATGAAAATGTTTTTGTTTTCTAGGAACACATCCTTTGGTTGTTGAATTGGAGAAGTTGACTGCAGAGTTTTTGGGTGTGGAAGATTCTATTGTTTTTGGAATGGGTTTTGGTACAAATTCTCTCAATTTACCCAGTCTGATATCTCAGGGTTGTTTGGTGCTGAGTGATGAGAAAAATCATGCATCCCTAATTTTGGGATTGCGCTTATCTGGTGCTACAATTAGAGTCTTCAAACACAATAGTAAGTGTAAAGTTTGCATTGAATACATAATTCATAGCTTATAAATAAGTTCCAGAAAGAAAAATGTGGTGAACAAAATTATGGTACATTCTGTAATGTATTTCATTGTGAAATTTATTTTAATCTAGATATGAAAGATCTGGAGAAACATTTGAAAGATGCCATTGTTAAAGGGCAGCCAAAGACTCGGAGACCATGGAGAAAAATCCTTATTGTAGTGGAAGGAGTGTATAGCATGGAAGGATCAATCGTAAAACTTCCTGAAGTTTTAGAACTTAAAAAGAAGTACAAGGTGGAAATTTAACTTTATTTTTTGAATAAACATTTTTTAATATTATTGTTATGTACAGGATTTAATATTTTTTGTAATAATAGTCAATAACAGTAATAACACTAAAGTTTTTAATAACAGTAACAGTTCAAAGGAAACAACTGTAAAATGAGAAGAGTAAATCTTACATTACTCTTTCTTTTACCTTCAGGCTTATGTGTATCTTGATGAAGCACACAGTATTGGTGCTCTGGGAGAAAAAGGAAGAGGTGTGGTTGATTATTATGGGTGCAATCCTAAAGATGTTGATATTCTTATGGGAACTTTTACCAAAAGCTTTGGTTCTGCTGGTGGATACATTGCTGGTTCTAAGGTATTAACTGAAGATCATTAAAAGTTCACTACATTTAATAAATTCCTTCTAATAAACCAGGGTATTTTCCAATCATTACAGCACCTTATTGACTACCTAAGAGTAAATAGTCATGCAGCATGTTATGCTTCTTCTATGTCTCCTCCAATTGTAATGCAAATTTTAACATCTATGAGTATAATCATGGGCAAGGATGGATCACTTGAAGGTGAGAACTAATAACATTATTAAGTACACAATTCTGTTGTGGCAATTTCATTTAATTTGTTTACATTTCAAGGTGAAAGGCGTATCAGGCAATTAGCTCAGAACACCAGGTATTTTCGAAGAAGATTGAAGAAAATGGGAGTAATTGTCTATGGAAATGAAGATTCACCGGTAGTGCCTCTTCTAGTCTACATGTTCTCGAAAATTGGGTGAATACATATTGATTTGCATTCATTTCAGTATATTATTACATGCTATTATATTTTTTTCAAAAATACCATTAGTTGGAGTTCTTTCCAATATGTACATTTGTACATTTAAGGGTGTCCTAAAATGAAGCAATGTTTGAATGAATGAACTACTATGTTCTATGAACTACAATACTCTTGTAAAATAATTTTGAAAATTTTAAATAATGTCTCTAATTTAGTATTTGGTTAAGTAGAATTGCACTTAGTAGTTGATTTTCAGGTACACATTTGACATTTTAGGTTCTTGTTGTGTTGAAAATTTCTCTTCCTCACATATTCTTAAGGCTAAACTTCTCTATCTTAACCCTCATCAGTCAGCTATTAGATGTCTTAATTCATTGTCCATATCAGTGAATAGGTTTTACAGTATAAGAATGAAGTAAATAGTTAATATCTACATAACACTTGCTTTTGGGAATTTTTTACTTATTTCCATTGCTATTCACATTTTTCCTATTCTTTTGGAAAGTTAAGTCATTGAAAGTTTGGATATTGAATGTACCAAATTACTATTTCCTTATTAATTGATCCATAAAATATATAACTGTATGGAAAAATTCAATCTCTTAACCTGATTTTTATTTTCTCAAAGGGAGTATTAAATTTTAAAGTGGGTGTTGGAAAAACCAGGTTTTCATCATACCCTTTAGGTGTGAGTTAGAAAAATAGATTTGTAAAACAAGTAATGCAGAATAGACTTCAATTTGATTTATCTGTAAACAGTTTTTGAACTTTGTTTTATAGGTATTCCGACCAAATGTAAGTGGAGATTGGATTCAGTGAAGTTTCAATAAAAATGCTTTTATATTACTTGCTATTCCATCTGGAATACATTGAGTACTCTCACTACATATGGATTTAGGAATTTTGGCTTCTTTGTTAATTTTATTCCTGTTCATTTTTACTGTTTTATGGTGAATACAATTTGCCATTGGAGAGCAATTATGAATAATGTGTTTCTTTGTTTTATTCAATAATATTTCAAATCAATTCTAAAATTTTTCAAATAAGAAAAAAAATCACTAAAATAGCTTACAAAAATATACTATTAATAAAATTATGAAAATGGATTATACAGGCCAACAACCAAAACCCCTTTTTGTGGGTTTTCACCTTATTCTTATCATTTTGAGTTTTCTGATTCTAAAAATAACAGAAAAATGCCCTCTCACCCACCATTTGTTCACATTTCAACATTTTCTCTGTATAGCTAAGCAAATGTAGCTCTGAGTATTTAGAAATGTATAAGCTGCAGAAAGTTAGAATGAGAAAGTATTAGGACGACAAAGAGGGTAGTATACTCTTTGATAAAATATTTGACAAGCAGTACAGTGTTTGTTTTATTAGAGGTGCATGTGTTTGAATTTTTTCTATCAAGATAAGATACCAGTTTAGCAGTTAGTGTTCAGTCACGTTAGTCATGGTTGTAAGAACAGTCCCGACAGTTTTTGTTATATTTGTGGCAAATTTTGTGATTAGAAAACAACACCAAACATTCACCTCAGTTCATGTGTACAGGAGAAGAGACTAGTAATTTGCTCATTTTTTCAAACAAGAACAGGATTTAGTATATTGCTCAAATATTGCCAGTCTGGTGAATGAATTCAATACAAAAAAGAATGGAGGCTGTTTATCAATGCCTCTAAAACTAGTGTAAAAGCAGTTCTATTAAACAGTGGTAACATCTCCTTACGCTTATTGCACCAGTTGCTTATTCTGTACATCTGAAGGAAAGTTACAAAAACCGCTGTAGCTTTAGAGAAAATAAACTAGAGAGAGAAGAGAGAGAGAGAGAGAAAATAAAAGAGAGAGAGAGAAAATAAAAGAGAGAGAGAGAGAAAATAAAAGAGAGAGAGAGAAAATAAAAGAGAGAGAGAGAAAATAAAAGAGAGAGAGAGAAAATAAAAGAGAGAGAGAGAAAATAAAAGAGAGAGAGAGAGAAAATAAAAGAGAGAGAGAGAGAAAATAAAAGAGAGAGAGAGAGAAAATAAAAGAGAGAGAGAGAGAAAATAAAAGAGAGAGAGAGAGAAAATAAAAGAGAGAGAAAATAAAAGAGAGAGAGAGAGAAAATAAAAGAGAGAGAGAGAGAAAATAAAAGAGAGAGAGAGAGAAAATAAAAGAGAGAGAGAGAGAAAATAAAAGAGAGAGAGAGAGAAAATAAAAGAGAGAGAGAGAGAAAATAAAAGAGACGAGAGAGAGAAAATAAAAGAGAGAGAGAGAGAGAAAATAAAAGAGAGAGAGAGAGAGAAAATAAAAGAGCGAGAGAGAGAGAAAATAAAAGAGAGAGAGAGAGAGAAAATAAAAGAGAGAGAGAGAGACCTGTAAGAAAATCTTTAAAGCCAAGGGAATTTCCATTCCACAGGGACATCTGGTAGCTCAACACAAGATTCTGCTGCTTCCATTGCTCATAAAAATTAGGGCTTATTAAACAATTTGTGAAGGCTTTATCTAAAGATGGGCAGTGTTTCAAATAACTTTGTGAAAATTTTATGCAATTGTCTGAAGCAAAATTATTAAAAGAGGGTATCAGCCTCAAACAAAAAGTGATGTTTGATCCCCAATTTGAACTACATATGGCAGTAAATGAAAAATAATATGTATTGCTTTTAAACATGTAAATGAGGGATGTTTAATGAGACTCAAGGTTCAATTTTTAAACATTTACAATTCTTTGCTGACAATTTGGGTGATGTAAATGAAGAACAAGGTAAGCGTTGTCATTAAGATCTGAAAGTGATGAAAAAAACGTTATCTGGGCCGCTAGAACACTAACATGATGGGAGATTTTTGTTGGTCCCTTTACCGAGATAGTCAGCAAATGGCGCAGAGGAGCAAAGGCTATATCGAGGGCTTTAAAGAAAAGAGACAAAGAAAATATTCGTCAATGGACACGTAAAGCCTTTGTAGAATGTAATGTTAAAAATATAAAGCCATCCTCTGTGTTTAAATAAAGTTCTGTTGGTATTTTAGAACTTGTTTACTTTTCATTTTAATTCCATATATAGTGTATTTTCCCTTATCTTAATAGATCAAATTGTGACTAAACTGTGGGTGATGGAAACAAATGGAGTTCAGATGCAATTCAGCACCCAAAAAACTATAAAAATCAGCTATCAAGATTTAAAAAGTTTTTTGAAACCCTTTTTTTTGTTGGCCAGTGTTATTAATAAACTTCGACATTTCTTCTGGAAGTATTTCTCCTCTTCTTTGGATTGTTAATGTTCTGCAACAGTATTTTGTAAAAATGAATCCATGTAAATAATCTGAAAATTTGTTGGTTTCAATGAAAAGATCTTTTTTCTTCTGCCATGTGTAATAAAAACCACCTTTTTTAACAATGACAATAATTTTGATAAATAGTTCTGTTTTCTTTTTGACTCTCCAAGTATACTGGTGAGATAAAGGTACCTAATAGACCAATTTGAACATTTAGACAAAGCTTTCCTTCATTACATGATAAATTTCCCTAGTGTATAAAGATATTTCTATGAGAAGGGACTACTTTGACAGCTCCTGCTGGCAACATAATTGCAGGTTATGTCCTTGCACTCATTTGGTCAGTGCGTTCGTTTACGCTAAACTCATTTTTAAAGGGCTGCATCACTTTTGCTTGCATGTCAAAGCTCTGTATGACGTTCATTAGTTTCCCAACCTGTCAGAGTAGTCCCTTCTTAGACAAACTCCTCTATACGAAGGGAAAAATTACCCTTTTATTATTGGGATTACAAAAATTTCCCTTATTACCATTTTATTATTGGGATTGTAATGGATACATTTCTATATTTTCAGTAAAGTATTAAGAATTTGAATATTACAATTTGCTAATTTCTGACAATTTGTTTTATTAAAAAGTGAATTTTTTTTAAAAACAGAAGGTATACAGCAAAATGCTGGCTAATAACATTCGGAAAGGCTCTTTTATCAATACCTCTCTCTGAACTATAATGTAATTTGTTGTTTTCAACATTATGAATATTTTATTTAGTTTTATAAATTTATTCAGTGCAATACAGACTTAGGGGTCATCTAGAAATTACATAATGCTTAGGAGAGAAGATGGGGGAGGGAGTACGGGCAGCTTTACGCTGCATTACATAGGGGAAGGGGGGTATTGGTTTGTTGTTACATAAAATTTATATTTTTTTACACTTTTGCTGAAATAATTTCTTTTTTTAGACTGTAACATGTAAAACATAACTAAACAGTACTAAAACATTAAAATATTAAGTAATTAATTTAAAAACAAAAATAAATTGAAGTAATAAGATGTAAATTGTCACAAATGGAGATTTCTTATAAATTTTCTATTGAATCTGTAAGATTGTGAAGAAAATATTCAAAACTGTAGTTTATTCTAAAATCCATTTAAATTGGCACAGTACTCTCTCACCCCACAACAGCATATGCATGGCTTGTGATAAAAAATGTTCTCAATTATGTGTCCTTCCTTCACTCACAACTTGCACCCACTTTATGCATTCACAAGGTGGGGGAGGGGTTGTCGTAAGGGTTAAGTAATTATTTAGGGTGGGTTCAAGCATGCATTGGAGGTGCATTACAGGGGGGAGAGGAGGTATTCAGAATACTCCAAATTTTCGTTATGTAATTTATGGACAGCCCCTTACAGCAATTAGCAATTTTCTTTTCCCTTATTCTAATAATATTAATATAAAATCTAACCAAAATTCACCTTTAAATGTCTCTTACTGTTCCAATTATTTTTTAATGCAGTATTTTCTTGGGAACTAAAATTACCAGGTTTTTACTTAAGTTCAAAATTTACACTTAACACTTCAGACTAAGATTTGGAAGATTTTTTCTCTTGAAAAATTCATGCTAGTATTTTTTTCTCCTGTATATGTGTGCCACCATTCTCTATTTATTTCCATGTAAACTAGAACTTCCTTTATTTGGATATGTAAGGGTAATATTGAATTCTTACTGGCTGTTATAAGGAATGAGAATTTTTGTAGTGAAATTAGAAGTCTGGAGTTGTTTGTCAACTGTGCTTTCCTTTTGCAGTGCTGTTGTAAGGACACTTTTGGAAAGGAAAATTGCTACTGTGGGTGTTGGTTTCCCTGCTACTCCATTGATGGAAGGACGCATTCGTTTTTGTCTGTCTGCTGCGCATACTAGAGAACAACTTGATATGGTATGTATATTGTTAATTATTCTCAATTTATTGGTAAGGAACAATTTTGCATCTATTTTTTTTTATCAGGCATTAGATGTTTTGGAAGAAATGGCAAGCCTTCTTGGTCTACGGTATTCTCAACTGCCAATTCCTGATGATGAAGTAGCATATGATGATGAACTGGAGTGATGTTGACAACAAATATTAGAACCAAAGTTCTCAGTGACTGAAGTTCAAAATGTAATTTGGAGAGATGGATTAACTCTCTGCTGATCAATACCTTCCCCGCTGCTTTAGGAGTCTTCTCAAGTAATTTCCATTAACATCATTGCACATGATGTCAAGAAAGCATATGGAATACAGTGAGATGCACATTTGTATAAAAAGCAGGAAACAGGAAATAGAAGCTTGGATTCCAGGGACCGTCCATGCATTTTCCTGGAAATGGGAAATATAATAGTAAGAATGGGATCTTTTAGCACTGAATTTTCAGAGTTACATTTCCCAAGCAGTTGCCTTGATGAAGATATTGAGCATAGAAATGGTGTTCAACTATGTGACAAGTGTATTAATATTTCTTTTGAATGTTTGTGCTGTAATGGACTTGATGAATCAAGCCAATGAGAGTTTTATCATAATTTTAACACTTGTGTTTTCTTCATGTTTCATTTGTTCCTTGTCTATAGAACATACTCTCCAGGGCAGCAACAATGCTGCATTCAATAATTATTATTATGCAAAACAACAAATGTCTGACAAATATATCTTGGTACCTAGCAATTAGCGGGAACACAAATAAACCAAATATTATCAACAGGTATTTAAGACAAAAGATTTGATGTACCCATGGTACATGGTAGATGCTGAATTTATTGAATGTATATTGTATAATGTGAGTGATTTACTAGCAGTTTCAGTTCAGTTGATGTGAAAAAGATGTTAAATATTTTGATTTTATTGAAAATTTATAAAACATATACTGTTAGAACCAGTTTCACAAGTTTTATTATGAATCATAAAAAGAACTTTAAGGAAGAGATTTGTTTAAGTTTGAATTGATGTAAATGTTCAGACTCAGTTTTGTTCACTGGTATGTTATGGAAATTTTAATTCAATGCACTTCTTTATATTGTCATTGTTTAATAATTTTGTTTATCAAGAATTCACAATTCCAGTTCTGTAACAGTATATTACTATTACAAATAGAACAATTGTGTTTGTGTAGTTCGTATGATTGAATTCAAGCAAATATGTCAGTTCTGCATTTGATGGGAAGTCAATTCAGTCTACAAACATCTGTTATTTTGCGAGGAGTCACCACCACGGGTACATACAAAATATTGGAAACTCTTGCAGAATAATTTGATAATATTTAGTAAAAATTAATGTTCCATGCTTATACATTTCCTGTTATGGAATAGACACTGATCCAACTTATATCTCCATAAATTCTGAAATACTTTACTTGTATCTGATTTTATGTGATTGGCAGAGCAGTTTGAAGAAATCCTTGTGCCAGCAATTTCTGATTTCAGTGGTTGATTGGAATCATTGTTACACTGGATGATTCTCTTCCCTTCCATGTTGGAACAGAAGTTGCTTGGGATATAAGTTGCTAAGGTGTGTTTGTGAATAGAGGGACAAAGTAACTTTACCCATCAGGTATGTGTACCTTCTTGATGCAAGGAAGTAGCATTTGGGACTAAATTCCATATTTTATACTTTTTATATTGTACATAATGAAAATATGGTCTCAGAAGAGTTAAAAAATATAATATTTATTTGTGTGTAAAAGGTGCTTAATTGTGATTGCAAAAATCTTTCCATTTGAAAAGTGCTATGCAGAGCTCTCATTTCTAGAAATTCTGAATCTTTCCAGGGCTATTCTTAATCATATCCCAATGCTATTTTTCTCTATTAAGAATTAGCATGTCAATAGATTCAGTTCATACATGATAGCTTTGGAAATGGTAAGAAAAATTTCGCAGTTAATAATTGCTAGTCGGATTGTTTGTTTAGCAGTTAACAAATATGGTCTGGAGCACATGGTACATATCTACTTACATGCCTAACTCACTTTACTTTCAATAACCATTGTAGAGTTATGGGATGATAAATCAGGCTGCTTATAGATTTAACATTTTAAAACCTCACTTGAAATATACAGAACCATTTACTACTAGCAATACATCCCATAATTAAAATATTGTCTCCTTTTTGAGATTTAATTCTTCACTATAAAGTACAACTCTGAACAATGATTTAGTGCATTGTACATTATCTTTGATAAACTAGTTGTTCTTTGTTGGATATTATTTATTTTGATAAGATTTGTCAAGGCAAGAATCGTCAGTCAGATTTACATGATTTGCCTACTGAGTAACAGAGTACTCACTTTAAACAATTTATCTACAAAATTGTTTGTTATATTGAATACATTGTAATTCGAACAAAGATCATGAATAGTGCACTAATTTCTCGTGATGATTGTAGAAGAGGGATAAGATTAGTTTTTCCTCTCCTCAATACTATGAGTGCTTACTTCAAAAAAAAAAACATTGCCAATTTTTATTAATCTTCATCTGTTATTTCTAAGATGAGAATCTTGTATAACTTTCATGAGGATACATAAGAACACTGCTTGTACTGTGATACTGCATTTAAGTGAAAATATGTTTTTAAAACCACGTTACACATGATGATAATCAGAATGATAGTATTTATTTATTTAGTAGGAAAGAGCGGCAACTTTTGCAAAGTGTGCATATGAGAAAAGCCTGATTATAGTTAGAATTCATTCATACATTTCATAAAATTGCAAGCAACTGCATGCATAGAGAAACAACTAGTACTTTTTATGAATGAATAATATCTTGTGTGTGTGTGTTATGCAAGGGATCATTGCAACACTGGTTCATTGGATGTGTTGCATTTATCTGCTTCATTCAACACATTCTACTATTGAATCTACTTCAAGTATTAATTTCAAAATGTGTTCAATTGAAGCACACAAAGAATTCTGTATTTTTTTAAATTTATGCCTTGTGTATTATAGTGTTTGCTTATGAGACATACTGTGTTTGTAAAAAAAAGTGCAAGTCTTTTTATTGAATGTTACATTTTTATTGGGCATTCTTAAGCAATAACCTGGCCTTGTGTGAAGGCACATGCTGTACAAACGGAGACCTGCGGAACAAATCAACAGTGCTGTATGCCTTGATGCACCACAAGTATTTTGTTTTAAGCAAATGTTAATTTTTATGTAAAAATACTTTTTAAATAGAAAAAATATTCAACTTTGTATTAATTTATTTAATGGTCAAAGGGAAACCCTATGTCAAAGAGAAGTTCAAAAGCTTCAAAATGGGGAAGCCAGGCTTTTGGTCATGCATGTGGGTGGAGGATTGTTTGGTGTAGAGTCAAAGCTTACCTATGCCTGTCCTTCATAAGATAATGGTCTTTTCACTATATGTTTGTGATGAGATTGGTACAATCCATTTACTTATCCATAATTACTCCATCATAAATATTAACCTCTCATGGTCATCCTGCCGTCCTTTACATGGAGCAAAGGCAAGCCACTACTGTGATCTCTTGCTCAGGAAAGAATAAAGGATTTAGCCTCCTTTGCTTTGCTTTTTTGTTTTCTTCTAGGACTTCTTCCAGTTGACAGTCGGTTAGCCTTTACGTCCCAAAGGGATGCATATTCAACCACAAAGATAACACACTTGCGGGTTTCTCCGGTCTGGAGTCAGCAGAATGCGAAGCCCTCCGCAACAACACATACAATGAGAGACAAGGGACAAACAACCCTGCCCAAGGCATGACTCGCACCTGCAACCCTTCGAATTGAAGGGCTGAGTCAGTAAACGCCCTTAGCCATCTTGGCCATCCAGGTTGGCCCTTCTTTGCTTGATCTCTGAAATGAGTATGACACTTATTGCAGTGCATGGGAAACCATTACATCTGAGGTTGATTTGGAAACTTCAATTCAGAAAAAGAGAAAAAATGACCTTTGAAACAATTCCTTAATATGTAATTCTGGAATTAGGATAAAATTATTAAAGAATCATAGAATCATATTGTTGACTTCTGATTAAATGAGGTTTTAAAAAGCTGTTGAGGAAGAGAAAAAATGCAATTCTTCTGCCCAATCATTTACAAATGCAGACAAGAGATGGGAAAGAGGTGCTGAAGCATAAAAAAAAGAAGGAAAAGGTGGCAAAATGTAGTAATTTCACAAAAGGTGCAGAAAATTGTATTTATTTTGCTTCATTTTATGTCCCCAAATACACATACTTAAACTATTTGAATGGAAACAGGTATATTTATGAAAAGGTGCTGCACCTTAACTTAAAATCCTTCCCCTAGTTATCACTAGTAGAGGTAAAGGTGGGAATATGAGCCCCTTTTAGAAAATGTTCATATATCGCAAACACTCTAGCCGAAACGATTTTAACCACTAGTCTAGTAACTCCTTTTGCCATCATAGCAGAGTTGTTCAGTTGTGAATGAGAGCTGATGTGTAACAAAGGTGTTCATATTTTCTTGGTTCTGAAAACTTTGAAAGGTAAATCTTTGGCATTTAATTACTGTTCGAGTTCACTTAGATCGATTCTAATTCCTAACGAATGAAATACAATATGTTTTAGACATTGTTTTTAGGACTGCAATCTGTAATTTCGAACTTAACAGAGACCGGTTTTGGTTTGCAAAATTTTAATATAGTGATGGTTGTAAAATGAGCCCCAACTATGGTGGGTATAGGAACACCAAACTTCTAAGGGCTCATATTACATACACTACAACTTGCGTTCATAATATTTTTGTTTTATGTGCCACGGAAGGTTCTAGACCTAAAATAAAAACTGCACATGAGCAAGGTTGCAAACGGAAACTTATTGAAGATGAGGAATCAGAAGAATTAGACTACTCTATCAATTCAGGAGTCTCTGTTTTGGAATCACTAGGAGGAGTTGAAAGTCACTGTGATGGCCAAACACATTAATTTTGTGGTGGACAGAGTGTGTGGGTTTCAGTTGACCACCATGTAGAACTGTGGGTTCAGGGAATTGTGTGAAATGTGGGCACACATCAACTGTGCTGGGGCAAAAAAGAACATTTACATTTGAAATTTTTGTAAATGATATTTTTCTTTTTTTCCAATTTTATGTAATAAAATAGAATTTAGATTTATAAATATGTAATTATTTTCCCAAACCCATGTATTAATTAATACTTTAAAGGGGCTCGTAATACCCACATAACTTTCTTTTTCAAATATGACTTCTTTTGAATTTTTACCCATTTTCTGGGCAGATAAGAAAGTTCATATTTTTTATATAGTTTACACATATATTGAAGTTTAAGATGTCATATTTGTTTTTAAGAAAGGCATTTAATTTTTTTTTTTTTTTAAGTCGATATGAAAATGGGGGCTCGTATTACCACCTTCTCATCTGCTCGGCTACATAAATATAGTTATTTAGCCTTCTTGGCTATTTGTTACGTAAAATACATATCTTACATACATTGCTTACATCTATAAGTATACTCTATTAACTATTTACAAAATTAATTTTCTACTTTTGTGTGTCTTATAATTTTTCTTTTAAATTCTTTAATATTGTTCACAATTTTTTATTTCTAACAGTAATTTATTACTCAAATCCTTTGTCAAATAGTCTATTTTTTTGCCTGTACAGTTTTACTAGAATTACTTACTAAATTTTGTGCTTATGTTGTTTCCCTTGTTGTTTTATCTTTCACTCTTTGGGTTTTGCTTACTACATCTCCTGTTAGAATATCGTTTTTAATTAATTAATTTAAAAATAAAAATTTGTGTTTTGTACTGAATTCTCTCTTTATTCAGAGTGTCTAGCTTGCCTAGCACTGGAGTGTATCTGTTGCATTGAATTATTACCCTCATAGTTCTGTTTTGTTGTATCTGAGGTTTTTTAATTTCATTTTTTTGGGGCTCCAACTAGTATTGTTGTACAGTAATCAAAATGTGGTGCAATTATGGACTTGTGTATCAAACATCTTGTATAGCCATTTATATATTGCCCAATTCTGTGTAAAATATTAATCTTTTTCCCAGATTTCTTTACTAAATTTTCTATATAATCTTTAACATTTAATTTACTATTGATAATTACTCCCAAATATTTCATTTTGTATACCCGTTGTATTTCCTTTAAATCAGTAGTGAATAATTTAGTTTCTCTTTCTTCTATGTTTCTTCCACTATGTAAAATATCTCTAGCAGCAATAACAAGATCATGAAATGAACTAATGTAAAACGTGTCCAAACATTAGTACTTGTTGCATAGTGCTGGAGTGCGATCACCGTATATTCGAAACCTAATTCGTTTTGGTTTTGTATGAATTCTATTACCCGCAATGAATTAATACCCAAACTCGAGTGCCCGCTGGAAATCAGTCAGATCCATGTGCGCGGGAGACGATAACTGACATGGACGCATAGATTATGCAAGTAACGTTGAAATAGTCTTATTAAACTTAGTTTTAATTAATTTACATGAATTACTTGTATCAAGTTACGTTATATTAATGTTCTGAATTTTGAGAATTACATTTGCGTCATTCCATGGAGCTGCTATCTCCAGTTTGGTGGGGCACTAGCCTGCTGACAAGGCATAACCCGATTGCATCCCGGCCAGTGTTTTGAGACGTGGAAGTAGGAAACAATTTAGTGGTTTCTTTTCATAAGTAACGCAGATGTTCTCGCACGAGTCGAAAGAAAAACACACACACAGGTGAACGTGGCAGAATCTTCGGAATCAGTTTCAGTAAATGAACATTGAAGCACCCAAACCTGGGCGAGCTCTTCATTGTCCTTATGAGGAAAATCGGAAGGGATGCAATGGGGCCAAGCATAGCCTCCTTCAGGAGGCTAAGGGCTACGGGCTATGGCTTTTTGGGGAAGTAGCTCAAAGGCTAAAGTTAGGTTGCCGCGGGATGCAGTCGGGTTACTCCCATTTCCACGGCGAAAACGGAACCCAATTGGGACACGCATGGACGAGGACTAGGCCTGTGCCTCACGAGCGTTGCTTTAATGCACCTCGCCTAACGCGAATAACGCCAGCTGCGTCGAGTAGCTTAACGTGCGTTGTAGATTAACATTGTATTTTACATGAAACAACACGCGAGCTGTCTTGGCAGCGTGCGCTGTGCCTACATTAAGTTCAATTAAGACGCTCAAGCTACAACGTATGTGAAGATAACGTGCGTTTTGTAGGTTTCACGCACGTCTTCAAGAGCGCTCGTGTGCCGTTTCGCATAAGATAGTTTTAATCTACAATGGGCGTTAAGTGATTCGTGTGCGCAGGCATCGACGCAAGTAATGTTATCAGCATTAGGTGACGCGCGTCAACACAACGCCCGTGTGACACAGACCTTAATATCGTGACCGATAATTTTAATATATTTTATAATTCCATTCATGTCTTGTGAGTTATATTTTTTATATACACCTGGGGTGTTGATACTTCTTCCTCCGGAAGGGAAATAAATACAGGAGGCATCAATCAAGCATTACTTTCTAAAACATAAACTTGGTCACCGCCTGCCTGGCTGATCATAAATAAATCCGCTTAGTGTACATTTTGATTTGAACTGTTTTGACAAAAATAATACTACCTTTAGAGTTTCAGGACTACCAACTCTTGCTAATTGCAGGCAAGGGCATCTACGTACATTCAAACGACGGCACATCACTCTGGATCCAAAACCATTGATGTAGTTCAATTTTGAAGTTATTGCCACCTTTTATTATTTAATAATCATTTCAACTGGATAAAATTAAAATTTTAGTGAATTGTCTTGAAAATGAATAATTGTGTGTACAAAATGAATGATTTTCAAAAGTACCTTGTGAAAAATATATTTGCTGTGCTGTTGAATTGGTCTCCTTTGTTTGTGTGATTTCTAAATTAGATCCATCGATAATGCGATTCTGACCCTCAATATTCCAGCATGCCTTGAAAGTAACACATTCAGCATTTCAACAAAAAATGGAATTACATGGTACTTCAGTGAAGGAAAAAAATTGCAATTTATGAGTAATACATCGAGTCAACAAGCTATTGCATGTAACGATAAAAGTGGTGTGGAGTGGCTTCAATAGTATGCTGAATGCAAACTCGTCAAATGACATGCATGCCAAAAGGAGTAACACCGACAGGATATAGCCCTTTCCCGCTCTTCCGGGCTCTATCTTATCGCACCTCCTCATCAGCAGTTTAAGGGCAAAAGTCATAGCCTCGTGGCCACTAGACCCCCACTCCGTGACAACCACCCCACGGCTTTAGCACGCAATGCGACGTCGAACACGTCATAACACAATGGCCACTGGGAAGCGGAGGCAGAGTTGTATTTCTGAAATTCGGGGAAGCGTTTCGAAATTGAAACTACTAAATATCATTGTACTTTTGGACTAATTACAATCTATGAGAAAAACAACTTGTAAAAATAAGACATTGAATGTGCACCTCGCATAGTATTACGTATAGCAAACATTTATATTTGCTTCCTATTCTATGTGATATATAAACTAGGGGTGCTCAACAGCACATACTTTCCCGTGTTATTAGAAACAGCTACGTAATATTGAAATATTGCACTTGCTGCGCTGCGCTACTAACATCTTAGCTATTATTTGAAAACGTCCAATTCAACCAAGAAGCAAACAACTGTTTCCATCGTAGTGTTGTCAGAACTATATGAATTCTACAACTGCATAAAAAGATAATACAAAAGTTTTGTAAACTGTATTGGAAAAAGAAGCCTGATACCGCGGACAATATAGAAATAC
Source organism: Acheta domesticus (assembly GCA_031308135.1). Taxonomy (NCBI): domain Eukaryota; kingdom Metazoa; phylum Arthropoda; class Insecta; order Orthoptera; family Gryllidae; genus Acheta; species Acheta domesticus. Next base: position 78,207,550 of record JAHLJT010003656.1, read on the forward strand.
ATTTCATTGGGCCATGATTAGAGAAGAGTATTCTAAAACCATGCAAAAATATTCTATTCACTACAAATAGTACAGCATTTGGTGCAAAAACTAAATATTTTCATGCAAATATCAACCTAAATTTTACAATTATCACTCTTTTCTTACAGGTACATCAAGTCACAACAGTGACACGTAATTCACAGAAATTCGCGTGCGCGAAACGGAATTCCGTTGTTCCATTCCTTGTATTGTCGATATTCTCTGATGGCTAGTAATGTTTATTTCAAATATTTCAAAATAAATAATTTCTTAACGATTAATGTGTAAATGTATAACAAAAGTTCGAATGTAAGAAACGAACAAAGAAATAATATACAAAATTACAAATTATAATTTACGACCCATTCAGCTGTCTGAAGCTCAGTAAATTTGCTGCGGGCTATTATGTTTGTCACGAAATTATAGAAAAACTACTCGTATTTTCAAAAAGTTAAACATGACCTTATTTGAAGATGTAGTTTTGATAAATAGATTTCATTGAGAAAAAATGTATTTTCACAATTGTTGTAAGAAGACGCCGAAAACGAAGCGCAGTCAATTCTGAGCGGGATATAACGTTTGCCAGAAAATTATAGAAAAAACACTCATATTTTCAAAAAAAATCAACATGACCTTATTTGAAGATCCATTCTTGATGAGCATATTTCATAAAGAAAAACAAATTTTATCTTAACTATTCTAGTTGTAGAAAGACACCGAACATTTTTTGATTTTTAAATTTTTTTGCAAAATCAGGCATTTTAACGAACATGCAACCTGCACCGTGCTCTTAAGTTTCCTTTATGTAATCTCAGGTCCCAATCTAATAAAAAACGTGCGATTTTTAAGAAAAAATTGTTTAAAGAAAATAAATTGTCTGCTTGACACAAATTTTCGCAAAATATACTTGTTTTTGAAAAATGAAACATGACCTTATTTGAAGACCTCTTTTTTATGAACACATTTCATTAAGAAAAAAATGTATCTTCGCAATTGTAGTTGTAGGAAGATGCCGACAAAATTTTGAATTTTTTCAATTTTCGAAAAATCAGAGTTTTTTACCAACATGAGACCTACGCCATCTCGTAAATGACCTTCAAACTAGCCAACCACAAAATTGTCAAAATTATTGGCGCCATTTTTTTTTTGAAAATTTTGAAAATACCCCAGGGGCTTCATGTTAATTCCCCCTCCCCCAATTTAAAATATCGGTTTCAAATTTAAGGTGCCACGAGATCAGTCAGATCGATCGGGAGTATCAATTTTTGAGAAAATTGGCTGAACGGTTTAGTCGCTAGCGTTGTTCACAGACAGACGGACAGACGTTTTTCTTTCAATTGGTTTTTCGGTATCAAGGACCCACAAAATAGGGATTCTGGCTGCACCACGTGTTAGGAGATTTTTTTAAATTTATCAACTGGATTTATCCACTTTTTCATTACCAGAGCCCTGTAATAAGAATTTTTCTGCTGAAAATCCGCCGTTTTTTCGCACAGCATTACATAACTTTTTACGTATTATGTAATGGTATAAAACAATCGATCTAGAAATTTTGATTAATATGCTTTGGAGATCCCTGGTAAACCGAAAAGTTATCTTTTTTTCTTTCTAAAAACAGTCTGTTCATCCGTCTGTGTACAAAACAACCGCGTAAACAGCACATACGATTTTTTCTAAAATGCATATTTTCCGTTCGAGCGCCTCGATTGAAATCATGTACGGCTGGAGCCTCGCCAGAAACAAAGGCATTATTATTATTATTATTATTATTATTATTATTATTATTATTATTATTATTATTATCATCATCATCATCATCATCATCATCATCATCATCTTGTGATTCTCAGCTGCTTGTGCTGGGTTCAATTTGCCCAATCCTGCCACGAATAGGAAAGAGCTCAGTCACTGAGGAGAGAGATTTCACTCTGACCCTCAAGACCAATATGGGAGCCTCATTTGTGTTAGTTCAAGAACTTGCGAACTATATGACATGTCTGCAGAATCACTGCTTTCTGTCCGTAGTTTAGGATTCGTTGAGGTAATCCCATTAGTTTTAGATTTTTCCTGAAATTTTTTGAGACTACACCTTCAGCCGAAATAACAAGTGGATATGTTTTTACACTCTGCAGTTTCCACATTTGTTTTATTTCCAGAGCAACATCTTCATACTTAGTAATTTTCTCGGTCTCTGTTTTCTTTAGATTGTGTGTCAATGGTACGGCAATATCAACCAGTATAGCTTCTTTCTTATTCCTGTCAATCAAAACTATATCAGGTCTATTGAAAGCCACAGTTTTATCTGCAAATATGGGTCTGTCCCAATAAATGATGGTATTATTTGCTTCCATTACTGGTGCTGGGTTGTATTTATAATACGGTGGAGCTCCACTATTTAACATTCCATGCTTGAGAGCCAATTGTCGATGGACAATCTTAGCTAGTTGGTTGTGTCTGCCCAAGTAAGCGCTGTCGGCAAGTGCAGTGCAGCCGGCCATTATATGCTCTATTGTTTCACCACTGGTGCCGCATTTCCTGCATTTGTCAACAACGGGCATGTTCATGCAATGTTTTTCATAGTTTCTAGTTCGGCATACTCTATCTTGGATTGCCATTATAAATCCCTCTGTTTCTGGGTATAAATAGCCGTCTGATAGCCATTGCAGCGACGATGGTGTTTCAACATGCGATTCATGAATAGCTTTGGGAAATTTGCCGTGCATTGCCTTTTGTTGCCATTCTTCTAGATCTCTTTGAATCGTCTCTTTTGATGTTGATTCTGCTGCAGTTTCCGTTGACCCTGGGCGGGAGGCACTCAAGTTTAGCGGAGTATAACCATCATCTGCTTGTACAGCCATTTTCATTAATTCTTCACACGAGAGTAACTTTTGCTTCATTTTTCTTTCTTGCGTTCTGCAGAGATTTTCAATATTTAGTAGTCCCCTTCCTCCTTCTCTTCGGGGTAGATATAGTCTTTTAATAGATGAGTTGGTATGAAGACACCGGAATTTAGTAAGTAGCCTTCTTGTCAATCTATTTAATTCAGCAAGGTCTGCACTTGACCACTTAAGAATTCCGAAAGAATAGGAAAGTGTAGGAATTGCCCATGAGTTAATTGCTATGATTTGGTTTTTCCCGTTTAATTTAGTGTTCAAGATTTTTGTAACTCTCGATCTATACTTATCGGTCAGAGCTTTCTTCATGCTAGTGTGGTCTATTCGGTAGCTTTGGGCCATGCCTAAATATTTGTAAACCTCGTCAGGGGGAATTTCCTTAATGTCTCTAATTGGTTCATTGTAGCTTTCGATCTTGCCCTTTTTAATGTCTATTATGGCACATTTGTTTAGTCCAAAAGACATCTTTATATATTCACTGAACCCTTTCACTATCTCAATTAGACTGTGTAGTTTGTCTCTGGTCTCTGCATAGAGTTTGAGGTCATCGACATACAACAAATGAGACAGGCGTAAGTTGTTTCTTTTGATTAATTTGTACCCAATTTTGCTGTTATTAAGCAATTGAGACATAGGGTTCATTGCTAGACAAAACCATAATGGTGACAGTGAATCTCCTTGGAACATACCGGTTTTAATATGGGCCACTCCTATGTTTTCCGAACTTATACATATGTTTGTTCTCCATTTCGTCATCATTGCACTAAGTGTACGTTTAATTTTTGGACATACACCGTATATATCAAGAACCTTTTGCAACCAACTGTGCGGGACAGAATCAAATGCCTTCTGGTAATCTATGTAGCACATATGCAGATTGTGTCGTCTTTTGTGGACTTGTTCCAAGGTAACTGCGTCAATTGTCAGCTGATGCTTACAACCCATCGATCTTTTGATGCAACCCTTTTGCTCCTCTTCTAAGACGTGATAGTTCTCGCAGTGTTCGTGTATCTTGCTGCTAATTAGCGATGTGAAGAGCTTGTAAACTGTCGATAGGCAGGTGATTGGTCGATGGTTTTGTGGTTGCATCATGTCACCATTTTTCCTTTGCAGATAAGTGTTTCCTTCCATAAGAAAATCAGGAATTGATGTTGGATTTTCTAGGGCTTTGGTGTAACAGTCAGCTAGTGACTTGTGAACAGCGGGAAAGTATTTCAGCCAGAAATTATGAATTTTGTCAGGCCCAGGAGTTTTCCAGTTGCTGGTTTTACTGATGACTCTTCTGATATCGTCAGTAGTAAACTCTGCAGCATTCATTGGTGGAATTTTCGATGCTGTCATTTCTATGTGTGGCAACCATGATGCATTTGTATTGAAATCCTTCGGGTCGGACCATAACGTTGTCCAGTATTCCCTAAATTTAGAAGTTTCTTCTGTGGTTAGGGTTGAACTTTGGTTGTACTGATTTCCCTCCAGGCGCCTGAAGAAGCTCCTTCGGTTTCTGTGAAATTCAGCATTTTCCTTCTTCCTTTTCGTCAATTCATTGTATCGGCGGAGTCTACTTCCTTTTGCTTTCACCTTTTGCCTGAAAGTGTCTAATAAAGATTGAAGTTCCCGGGTACTTTGTGTTCTATTTAATTTTATTCCTGCTTTTGTTGCTAGGGTCGTTGTTTTCCTAACTACTCTCTTGGTTTGGTTATTGTTAAGGTACTCCTTTATGGTGTCAGCTTTGGATCTGAGTTCATTTATTTCTCCCTCGAGTCGTTTTTTCCATGGTGGCGTGTAATCTCTTATTTGTTTGTTCCCCTTATGATTTGGGTAATACGTCTTTTGGTCATTCAGCTCGATGACAGTAGCTGCTGCACAATAGATAGCAAGGTGTATTTCCGTGAGGTCGTCCAAGTTTTTAACATGTTCCTCCAGTACATTATTCACCTTCTTTATTGTTTCCTTTGCTTTTTCAATGTTCTTTAGCACAGGGATGAATGGTCGGCCGGATGGTTCTGTACTACGGAAGTGTGCAATTAAGCTGTTGAACATGTCTGATATCTTTATATCCTGGGTATCGGTCTCGGGTGGATCATTGTAGGTGTTGTGGAGGTCTTGTTCGCGTGGCTCTGTGTTTGGGACAATTTCTTCTAGCTGGTGAAGCAGGCACCCAACTTCCCTTTTAATGTTTCCTAGTTCGATCTCAGTTAAATACCCGTGTTTGATAATTGCCTTCCATCTGTCTATTACATTCTGCTCAGTCATGTGTAGCTCTGGATGTTTTCTACTATATTCGGCATGGAACAGGTGCCTATATCCTGGGAGCGGTTCGTCCTGGCACTGATTTACAAAATAAAATGTACGCATTATATCTGTATTCATTTCTCGAGTCCATTTTATTCTCTCAGTGTGTTCCCTTCTACGGGCAGTTCTCGAAAAGATAGAGGACAAGCCCGCAGGGGATGGGCCACTTAGTTGTGTTGGCCTATCAATGTTCTCTACGCTCCTCTGTTGGTTTTGCGTGGTCATTGCGGTAAGGGGCTGACACATTACCTCGTCTGGAGCAGCCCCGTTGCCAGACGAGACCGAGGCTTGACTTCTAGTCTTCACTGCAACATCCAAAATCTCTGGGAGATGGGCTGCAAACCCAAAGCCCAGGTGCTGGTTTTGGTCCGCCTCGGGTATTTTATTTCCCCGGTACTCTCCATATCTGGCGAGCGTTCCTCTATCCGCCATCTTGAGGAGGCGCCCGGTAGGGGACCAGCATTAATTATTATTATTATTATTATTATTATTATTATTATTATTATTATTATTATTATTATTTATTCCTCTACAGCACGACTAAATATTTATGAGTCGCCTGTATATAAAATCTACTCCAGGTTGCAAGCAGCTACCTAAGGAGCATATCTACGACTGGTGGGGCCTCTACAATACTTTGCGCAAAATATGGGCTGTTCCAAATAAAGCAATTTCTTGCACTTCCCAGTCTTTTGAATTACCTGGGAGTTTAGAAAAGTTCTTACACAAATTTTGCGGAACAAATTCCAGAGCTCCGATAACTATCGGTACGACCTGTGCTTTTACGCCCCACATTCGGCTGATTTCGATTTCCAAACTCTTGTATTCAAGGCGTTTCTATGCCTCCTTGGTAACGATGTTTTGATCGCAAGGCACAACAACATCTACAAGAAGACACGATTTTCCTCCAAATCCCGGCTAACTATATCCGGTTTGTTTGCCGCTATCCTGCGATCTGTTTGAATTTGTTTGGTCGTACAATATCGTACACAATCCAACAAACGTCACCGGTTTTGGTGAGTGTTCATACCACTTCGGGCATGTTTTTGGAACTTCGAGGGCGGTACAGATCTGCCAGTGAAGGTAACTACACGCCCTGTCGTGTCTTTTCAAGTATTCTGTCTTGCTAGAATTGGACAAGCTAAGACGATATGATCAATGGTTTCTACTTGTTCCTGGCAAATGCAGCAGTTATCATCTTGGGAAATTTTGAGAACCGCTTTATCGTAATGTCGTGTTCTCAACGCCTGATCTTGAGTAGCTATTAGAACTGCTTCCGATTCTGGCTTTGTTCTTCCCCTTTTAAGCCACATAAACAGGCCTACAAAAGAAAACGTTTTGAAATTTGATTTGATAATATAATCTGATCTTTATGTTTTTTGGTGTGCTGAAACTGAATGAGATCAGTTTTTCTCTATCACGTACAGAGTTTTTCAATCTCAAGTTCAATCTCTAAAGATAGTAGTTATAACGACATAAGAAAACGAAATTGGCTGACAGTTTTTATTTATTTACAAGTTATTAACAATACCAAATGTATTGTTTCGTACTGATATAAGCTTGCCAGAGTAAACAGTGATGCATATTTAATTGTAATTTTTGTGAAAACGTGTTCTTTTCTCCTGGAAACGTCTTCGTGTGCGCTTCCGGGAATATGACTCTTCAGGTGTTTGATGATGTAGCATCCAGCAATAGTCCATCATCATGTTCACGTTCCATACCCTTGATGTCCTGATGGAACCTTTCCCCTTGTTCTTCACTGACATTCCCGAAGTTTTCTGAAAAATAGTCCACAGCGAGTGTAGGAGGTGAACCTTCAAACTCACGTGGCAATCTAGTATTTGAAAAGCCTTCAGCGTTCCTCGATACATCTGTAGTTAGGATCAAGGAACTTGTCAACAATCTCTGTAAAATAATTCCAGGCTTCCCTCTCCTTTTCGTCCATGGTCTGAGCAAATGTGCGACTCTTCGTTCAATCTCTTAAACAGAACATAGGATGTTAATGCAAATATTGGCCTCTTAAATAAACTTTATTATGTAATCAAGATTCTTTCGATTCAAAATGTTTAATTTTATTATCTGATAACAATTTGAAATGTATCTTTGATTTTGTAGAAGAAATCGCTTTGTGGCCAGTATCTGTCAACTGACACTTCCAAAAGAATGTCAGGAGCCAGGTGTTAAGTGATGTACCGACACCTCAGAGCAATTTGTTCATCCATTATTTTTCAATCTCGAGGCAGTTGCTCTGAACACAGTGCCCGCAAACCAGCGTGTCCGCGATTTTGGCACTCCTGGTGTAGGAGGAGGCTGAGTGAGAACACTTTCAACTTTATGATGTACGCAAGTTGTGTTGAAGCGCGAGGCCAGGATAGTGACCGGTGCGCGGTGACATTCTTCGGCAGCGCCGCAAAGCCAGTCTCATTCAAACCACATCCAAAATTAATGGCTAAAGGTTCATTAAGTGCCTTAATTCCGAATTGTTGGCTCTTTTGGATTTCCCAAAATCGTGAGCGCTGCTAGCTTTAGTCTAAAGCTAGCAGCGCCCACATATAAATTACAACTTCCCATCATTTCAAGACAACGAAAAAGCATCCAAATTAAAGGCTAACTTTAGGAATCAAGGAAAAAATTGTTCCATTCCATATTTACCAAAAATACTATTCTATAGAGCAATACAAAGAGGATGTTAACATACGTTCTTATGGCCGAATAAATACGAAAACTTCAAAACCTCACAAAATATGATTTTTGGAAAATGAGTGCCGGAGTATTTTTTTGAGCCTAAAATCAGCCTTACATTTTGAGTGGGGTTTCATATTTTTTCTGAGGTTTTTGGGTTTTTGTATTTATTCGCTCTTAAGGACGTATGTTAACTGTTTCTCTTTGTACAGCCCTGGTTTTTATAAAATACGAAGTGATCTAATTTTTTTCCTAGAGCCTAAAATTAACCTTTAGTTTTGGATGCATTTTCGCTGTCTTGCAATGATGCGAAGTTGTATTTTCTAGGTGGACGCTGCTAGCTTTAGACTAATAGGGATTTCCATTCGTTGCACTGAAATCCACCCTGGTTCAGGGCAAATACGTCATCGCTCCGTAACAATGCTGCCCCACACGCGTGAAGGACAGCCACGAATGAAACGGATTCCGGAACTGAGTCAGTGCGTGTGCGCTACGCTGTGAGATTTGAGACAGCCGTTCTTGGTTAGCCACACTGACAGAATTCGATAAATAAGAAATTTGAATTGTAATCGTTGTTATAATTTTTATAATAATAATAATAATTATTATTATTATTATTATTATTATTATTATTTTATCATATCTTGTACGAAATCTTTTGGTAATTCCTTACTCTTTAATTCAAAAATTATTAACGTGTGATTCTTTATTTAGAAAGTACCGAAAGCGTCAAACGCGTATCTGTCGAAATTTCATTTCTCGAGATTTGCCAGTGATCGATTCAACACACTAGATTTCGAATCGGAAGGCTTCAGGCTTCTGCAGAATTATTTTGTTACTGAAAACTATAAAAATATTAACATGAGCCTTTCCGCTGGTGTGTGTATGCGCGTGCGAGAAACATTTTTTGGCGCATTGTATATTTGAATGATTTTGTACGGGCATTAGAAAGGACATAGGTTTAATTGGTTTAATTACTAAATAGCACTGGATTTGTTAACATACAGTTATTCACGGTTGAATTTTATGGAAACAAAAGGCTAGTTTATAAAATTCTCCAATGAAGTCATTATAATTTGTTCTGTTATGTATCATGAATATATGTGAAAACAACATCCTGAAGATTAATAAGATAATTTCGTTTCAGGTGTAAAAGTTGACAAAAACTTGTCGTCTTATTAAAAACAATTACGTATTTTGATTATTAGAATTTGTTTTCAGTAATTATGAGGAACTCACTAAAATATAATTTCAGACTAATGTGAAAATAACTATATTAAACAAGTCTATAAAACAGACTCATGTAATTAACATGTATAATTTTAGTTACATTCCATTCCTAATACGACGATAGCATTTGGAAATCAGTCTTGCCATCGCTATGTTCCGTTTGTATGCCTTAGGAGAGCGCTAGATGTTTCAATTTAATTTTGATGGCCACGGTCACCTTCCGTTGTTGAAAACAGCCTCGCGCGTACATTTAGAACAGTGTACACTTCATGGCGAGCCAACGTCCGAGAGATTGGATCGGCAAACAAGGGCGACCTGGCGAGCGGCATCAGTCGAATAAGGCCGTATTCAACCAAGAGGACTGGTGTATCAAGTCCTCTTATATTCGTCAGACCAGTAGCAGCAGAAACATTGCATAAAATGGATTGACCAAGCAAGGTAAGAATTATTCTTCGTATTTTCAATCAAGCGTGAGAATTACATTTCCTTACATTATGAGAACTATCATATTTTAGTTCTGTCTACATGATAATTTATTAATTACCCAATGATTGTCTTCTACCGTCCATAGTGTCATCGAGCTCCAGTGACGTATTATGCAATATATCGCGATTTAACTTATCATTTCGATTGTAAGAATGCTTGAAATAATCCTGAAATTTTTGACAATGTGGTACACATTTCAGTCGCAAATTATTTTTATTCATAGGTGAAATATAGTGAAAGGTCTTCATTGTAGTATATACTATAATGGTCATAATGTTTCTCGTCGTTAAAATATGTGTTCCTAAGTTTATTCCGACATCATAGCTGTTAAAATAATTTTTCAATATTATATCACTTAAGGATTGCGAAACAAAAATATTTCTACCAAAAAAACTTTCTTTGCGATTTGTAAGAATGATTTACTACAGACGCTCTAACTTGGGATAATTCTTAGGAATTGTGTGTTCTCTTTTGAAATAAATAAATTTTATTTTTTATCATAGGCTCGTTTATCATATTTTGGCAATCTCATGGTATTGGAATTGATACCCACTTTCCTAGATTGCTCAATAGAAAAATAAAAAATAAAATTTTGATTGATTCAAAGAAAATAATGGAATTTGAAAAGGATGAAGGTATAATAATAGTATTATATTATTTTTATGAAAATTAAAGTGATGACATCTTTTGGAACGACCTGGGACCGCTTATTAGAGCAATTTCAGGAAACATCCTACACAATTCAATTAGCGAAAAATCGTAAATATGCTGAGAAAAATATCGGAATTCGTCTGCGATCCATCAACAGTTAATTGCATAGTGTATACACTTGTGAACGCACAGTTTAGAAAAAGTTTTAAAATTATAGAAGTTTTTATTAAAATATTATTTTGTATTTTTCATAAATATTGACATCGTACCTGAAGCCTCAGGGACTTTTTAAAAATTTTCACAGAAAAGCTCCAAACTTTTTCTTTAACTTTTTTGTGAGAGTAAAATACATTTAGAAAGGTGTCAAAGGTCTGATTTTCACAGTTAACTCTGAATTTTCGAAAATGCCAAAAGTTTGAATTTTTTCGGCGTTTCTACAACTACAAAATTAAAGAGAGAGGATTTTTCCTTTGAATAAAATTTGTTCTCCATATTTAGTTCTTTTATTAAGACCCTACACAGTTTTTGAAAAATTTTAGGAATTTTCGCGCAATATTGCTTGCAATATGTGCAATTTGAAAAAATAACACAAACAAGATTTTCTCGAAAACGACTACAAATGTTTTCTTTAAACTTTTGGCAGAGATAGTGGTAAATGTACTCTGTAATATGACATAAATACTACATTACTCGGTTCTTAGTTGTTGTTTTCAAAAATTACAAAAATGTAATTTTTTTCTTGTCTCTCATATCGTTAATATTTACATTGCCGGCGATTTGTTTTCATTATTGCATTTAAGAGTACATGTGCTTTAAATGATATGGAATAAAGTTTTCATTCGAACTTAAAACTTTTAGGTGAAAACGAGCTCAAATTTCCGCATTTTTATAAACGCTCTAATGCCAATTTCTAAAAAAAACTGCATCCAAATTTTTTCTTCAGACTTTTCGTACGGGAAGTGCTAATAACACTGCTTAAGATTACATAAAATTAATTTTGGTGTATTCTTTTGTTTTCGCAAAGAATACGCAATGTTTTTTTAAGTCTCTCATGCTGTTAATATGCACATTTCCAACAATTTGTATACTTTATAGATTTTTGGACTGAATGTACTTAAAATAACTTTCAAAGAAGTCTGCGAAACCCAATAGTTTTCAGTGAAAAAGAGATTAATTTCCGCATTACTGTAATGCTTAAACACCATTTTCTTAAAAACGGTTCCAAATTTTTCAATGAAAATTGCCCTTTAGGACGAGGTTTTACTCTTCTTTAATATTGTCAAAGTAATATTTCTGTTCTACCATTAGCAAACCGAAAAATTAAGAAAATTAAAAAAGCCAGGACACGACCAATCATCTCTCAAATTTAAATATAGAACGCAGAAGAATTTGGCTTGGTTCACAACCTGTAAAGCGGGACGCTTTATCGTACCGTGTCGTGGAAGACATGAACTACCTTCCCATGCTGGGACCGCATAAAACCTTCGGTAGTGGAGGAGTCGGACGTCCTTTCTGTACCACAGCAGTCTGTTCTTGTAAACTGATTTTTCTACAGTACCCAAATATAAACTAGTTTTACTACAGAATGGCACAGACTTTCCCGCATTAGTTATTTATTTCCTTTGGTCTCGGTTAGCTATTCGGACTTGCCGCATTCTCTTACCAGCTCCGAACTATCGCCGCCTAAAGTACATTTTTTTGAAAGATTTTATAATTTTTCAGTGTCCTAATAGAAGAACAGAAATATTATTTTAAGAATATTAAAGAACAGTAAAATTTCATCCTAAATGGCAATTTTCTTTGAAAAATTTGGAGCCATTTTTAAGAAAATAGCGTTTACGCGCCACTGTAAATGTAAAATTTGAAGCTCTTTTCACAGAAAACTTTTGAGCTTTCGAAAACTATCATTACAAGTCATTTGAAGTACATCAACTCACAAATACAATAGTTTACAAATGGCTGGAAATGTGCATATTAACATTGTGAGAGATCTTTCAAAAAATTACATGTGTGTAATTAAAAAAAAACAACGAAAAATTCCCCCGATATGAACTTTACTTCATAGTAAAGAGTGGAATCAGCACTATCCGTTCCAAAAGTTTGAAGAAAAAATCTGGAGGCATTTATGAGAAAATGGCGTTTGAGCGTTTCCTGAATTGCGGATTTTGAGTTAGTTTTCATAGAAAACGGTTGAGTTTTCATAGAAAACGGTTGAGTTTTCATAGAAAACGGTTGAGTTTTCAAGAAAGTTTATATGATATTTAACGCTCATTTAACTCTCATAAGTATAATAGTGTAAACAAATCGCCGCTAATGTGAATATTACCGACGTGAGAGACAAGTCAAAAAAATATATTTTTGTAATTTTGAAAAAAAAATAATAGAGCAGTGTGGCGTTTATGTTATCTCGTAGAAAACATTTAGCACTATCCTCACCAAAAATTTAAAGAAAAAATGTGGAGCCGTTTTTGAGAAAATCTTGTTTTTGGATTTTTTTAAAATTGCACATATTGCAAGTAATATTGCGCGAAAACTGCTAAAATTTTCCTAAAAATATTCATGACCTTAATGACAGAAATCACTATGGAGAACAAATTTTAGAGACACAAAAAAATTCAAACTTTTGCAATTTTAGAAAATTCAGAGTTAACCGTGAAAATCGGACATATGCCCCCTTAATAAGTGTATTTTAGTCTATTCTTACATGAAATTTAAAGAAAAATTTGGAGCCGTTTTTGAGTAAATTTTGAAAATGTCCGGGGGCTTCATGTAAAGTATCCCCAAATTTTATAATCTTTTTCAAAATCGCAAAGCTTCGACTGGAGCCTGATCGACAAGAGTTTCTTCAATTTGAAAAAAATATCGACGTATGGTTTAGGCGCTAGTAGTGTTCACGGACGGACGTTTTGCTTTCAATTGGTTTTTCGGTATCAAGGACCCACAAAATAAGGATTCTGGCTACACCATGTGTTAGGGGATTTTTGTCTTATTTTAGCAACAGAATTTGTCCACTTTTTCCTTATCAGGGCCCGGGAATGATTTTTTTCTGACGGAAATCAGCCGTTTTTCCGCGCAGCATTACATAACTTTCCCAATACTATATTTATTACTGCGTATATACATATGTTTACGGGAAAGTAAAAAACTAACAGTTCTAGGAAAGAAACTGGGGACAGTACAGCACAGCCAACTCAGTTATCACAATAATCAGGTTGGGAAGGGAAGAAAAATAAAAGTCAAACAAAACTAAATCCTTCTCTCTGACTGAATATCAAATTGGATTGTTAGTTATCGCATTATTTTTCGCCTTGGGATTGGAAAAGGGCAAGAGTGACCTATTGGTTCCAATAACTATGAACTAAAATATCATAGATTTTTCCTCTCACATCAAAGGAAATTACATTTAAAATAAGAAAATATGTGAGGAAGACATTCCTACCTTCCCTTCCCTAAGAAATTGCCACTGTCATTAACACTTCTTTTCGACAATGCGGCATTGGTAGTGATGGCGTCGTAACACGTTGCGCACAGTGCCAAGCAAAATTATTTTCTCACTATCCAGGAGGAGTGCCACCAAAGCCAGGAGACTTCTCCGTGAATTCATCTTCTCTACACAATCATTGACCCGCTCATCTCGCAAATTTAGGAGTTGAGGGTGACTGCTGCGCGATTTGTGGTCTGTTGTTTTCCTCTCACCAAAATGGTCAATAATGACAGTTGTGATTTCAATATACCAGTCTGCCAAAATATCTCTTGTATGCACGAGCTTATTGTGTCCATGGATTACCCCTTTGCATTCTTAAATAGTAAATGCCCTCCTCGGAATCATTTCGTCACAATGACTCTATCTCTACAGAGCTCAAACGACAACTGACAGGCACCAAAAAGGCGCAGGTGATGGTCGAGAAATATTGCAAAATGACTCAAAACGTTTACTTCTCCATTTTTTATAACGAAATGCTTGTTATTAAACATTGACTTTCAGCTGCCGAAATAGTTTTTGCGCTCCATTTTGACACAGTGTTTTTTTTGTTTTCGTTAGTACCACTGTATTAGGTGAGCTTTTTAACTTTAAAACTATTTTTCTGAAAATAAAGAGATATTTTGATGTCAAGGTTGTTGTATCTTTTTTATGTATCCAATACTCAGTTTTCACACTCCCAAAACAGAGAGAATTGTTAAGTTTCCACTCCCGTTTTATACTAACTAGATATATACTTCGAATGACGCAGGCTTACCAGACAAATTGGCGTGAAGGTTGGGAAAGCGGTGTAAGTTATTAAGCTCATGCTGGGTGGGAACGTCCATAGACACCGGAAGGTGTGAGGGACGAAAATAGGAAATCAATCATCCATTTGACCTGCATCGCTCCAAGAAACCACGCTCCATCTTTGCCACGCCTTTCTGAAGAATCTGGAGAGGGAGACATTCACTTCCTCTCAAGGGGCTAAACATACTATATCAAGTCCATTTTCTACGCGTTACAATAATAATATTTTATCTATTACAGCTGTCTAATCCCTCATTTATCTCGTTGTCCCCGACAGCGTACACAATACTTGTATTCTCCTGGGTATTAAAAAAATAATTTCTGTTAGAAGTTTTAATTCACTACTTCTAAAACAACATTCACGAACAAGAAATTTTATTTATGAATCCTTGTCAACCAAACGGCAAACAATAAAATGACGACTGGAGCTAAAGCTATAATGATACATGAAGATGTGAAGAAATTGTGAAAACTGTAGTCATGGATAAAATAACGTATGGCACTCGAGAGTAAAAATATTTTATTCGCTCCTGAAAATTAGCCCTCTCAGCTCTTGTCGTCGCCTCGGGGCCTAAACTTCCCAGTCACGAATAATATGTTATTTTACTCTTTTATATCACAATTGTTATTTATGATACGAGGGGTAAAAGTGTCATTTTATTTTGCGAGCAGGAAATGTTGCAACACAACGCCGACAAGTCGAGTGCCGCTATTCTAGAAACAAAATAAAATCACTTTTACCACGTGGGTCATTCATTACTTTTTAGATAGCCTTTCATTTTAATTTTATTCAATTATACAAATTACTTAATGATACATTAAGATTAGTAGTAGCTGATGCGTCAGGCGAAATTATATTGTTTCCTTTGTTGCATTCATAGATCTATATGAACACTTGAGCATCATCTTACTTTTAGCACTAGTGCTAAAATTGAACTTTTAACACTAAGCATGCTCTAAAACAGCGTTGTCAAGGTCGATGCCACGAGTCGGTGTCCGTGGCGCGAGCGCCACGACGAAATCGCCCCTCCACGCAGTTCATTTCCCCACCACCACAGACAATGCCATCCCTATTGTAAAACGGCGGGGTTACTAACAGTTTCCTTTTCCGACGCTAGTTGCGCAGAGAAGCTCGTGGCAGGCTACGGTGCCACGACGCAAGCCACTGCCACCAGTAGAAGACCTTGACACACTGCTCTAATTTAACAGCTTTTAGTAGTATTAAAAATGACTTCTTTATTTCTTTCTAGAAAATCAAAATGTCGACGCTACCTCCAAAATTCGGCAAGGGCCCGCTGCCTGGGCAGCCCTTCGCCGGTTGGGCGCGCGCTGTGAAGGCAACGGAAGTCAAGTTCGGCAGCACCAGCTCAGCTCGTAAGCCCCCGAAGTCAAAAGTCAGCGCTCGCAAGGTGGCTACAGTTTGGGTGAAGGGATTGGAAGAGCAGTACAAAAGTGAGGAGAGCGTCCAGGACAGGAAAGCCAGGTTTCGGCGCAAGTATGTGGAGGAGCTGTTGCGAGTCACCACTGTACAAGGTTTCCTGAACTTCTCTTTTCGAGATCGTCATTACTCAGAACAGTGAGTAATTGCGCTTTGATGAATTTCATTTAAATATTAAGTTTATTATTGGTCCCTGTTGGGCGCTAAATTTATTATTCGTATTCCGTTACGAATATTTCATAGATTAAATATAGACAGTCAGTAAGAATGTCCACCTCTATTATTTTCTAAACAGGTCGAGACATTGATATGGGTTGTTCACTAAACGATTCAGGATACACGGGTTCATCAGTTGTAGTTATCAGCGTTTTGATATATATTTTTTGATATATTTTTATTTTATGGATATTGGACTTCCTTCGTGTTTTTAATGCATTAGTACTGAATTCTCCGAGTAGATGGCTCTTCACAAACCAAATTCAAAATACTATCTTGGTATTTGGTTTAATATTTATAACTAGTGGTGCTACAGAATGGCAAAGACTTTCCTGTATTAGTTTTCTATTTCCTTGGATCTGGGCTAGCTATTTGGAATTGCCACATACTCGTGCCAGCTGCCATCTATCGCCGCCACCTGCCATCTATATTTTCTTGTCATTTTTCTTAATTTTCGGTTTCTTAATGGTAGAACAGAAATATTAATTTTAGAATATTAAAAACCAGTAAAACCTTGTCCTAAATGGCAATTTTCTTTTAAAAATTTGGAGCGGTTTTAAGAAAATGGCGTTTAAGCGCTACTAAAAATGCGAAATTTGAAGCCCTTTTTCACAGAAAATTTTTGAGTTTTAAAAAAAACTTCATTTGAAGTCATTTGAAGCACATTAACTCACAAATACAATAATGTTTACAAATTTGCTGGTAATGTGCATAATAAAGATGTGAGTGATCTTTAAAAAATTACACATGTGTAATTTTTGAAAAAAGCAAGAAAATACCCCAAATTGAGTTTACGTCATACGAGTATTAAAGAGTGCAATTAGCGCTATCCGTTCCAAAAGTTAGAAAAAAAATGGAACCATTTATGAGACAATGGCGTTTGAGCGTTTCTGAAAATGCGGAATTTTAAGCTAGTTTTCGAAGAAAACGGTGGATTTTTCGAGAAAAATTACTTGACATTATTTAAAGCACATCCACTCATTAATATAATAATGTCAACAAATCTTTTATCTTTACCTGGATAAATAAGTGTATTTTGTGATGGATTATAGGATTTCCTACTAGCTGTATTGAACAAATCTGTAGAAAGATTAAACAGTTTTGGAAGTTACTAGGCTTTAAAAACACTATACGGCATTTGTAAGTCCAAGAGTTATTTTCTTCTCTTTGATTCGGTGCGTGCAACAGTGTCCATGTCGTCGCCCCCGCTGGCCTGCCCCGCGCGTCCGCCCGGGACCGCGCCATTGAAGGAGTTATACTCATTTATGCATTAACCTGTGTCAGAAGACACAACTTCTTAGTTGCGAAATTATGTAATCAAATTCAATAGTTAACTAATTGTACCAAGAAAACTTACAAATAAATAGTACTTACGTAGTATACGCTCACAAACAAAAGTGCTATCCTAGGTACAGTGCTACTCCTTCAATGACGCATTTGTGAGATCTTCCTTCCCGCACCGAATAATCTCGTTCAAAGTTGTCACTTGGGTGTTTACTAAAGCTTCAAGAAAGAGTTCGCGTAATATCCAGCGCAAAATTGAAATCCGCGAAGGCGTAGAAATAAAAATTATTATGTTCGATACTTACCGTAATGTGTGTAGTTTGTACACACATTGTGTACGCCATGATTGAAGTGAGTAGAATAATTGAAATTCACGTGCATGATTTAATGCTTATTAAGTTAGTAACATAATAAATTGTTTATACATATTGAATATAAATTTAAGCAACAACTAAGATGAACAATTGGTTTGAAAAATTGTTAATTTTATAAATTTGCAGCGCCGTCTACTGCTTACATTATTGGTTGACTGTTGCTTGCACGTGGAAATGTCCATAAATAGTTAACTGGGTTTTGAAATGCAGAAGAAATTTAAAAATCGAAAGGGTGGCTTTGCAGAATGGCACGAGTGAATGTGCTTCCTTCAGAGGCATGGGCCCGGGCGGCACCCAGAGCAGGCCGGCGGGCTTCATGAAATGGGAACTGTTGCACGCACCGAAACAAACAGGGAAAAATAGCTCATAGGTTTCCTGATTCCATATTGTGTTCTTTAAAGTCTAGAAACATCAAAACCCGTTTTATTTCTCTACAAATATGTTCAATGCAGCCTAATAGTGAATAAAGAAATCAGTCACCGCAGTGCGGCACAAACGTGGGTCGTTAATATTGATGGCGCGCAGCGCAATTTTGAACGATTGCAGTAAAATAGTTAAATTGTGTGAAGCAAAGTTCTTAATGCAGAGGTTTTGAGCTCTAATCTTCTCTAAATTAAAAGTATTTTGGATAAAAATTTACGGAGTTATGGCCAATTGAAAAAGTTTCTATATCGTTTTAACGTAAAATTGACCATATTAGGACTAACGTGGCCCACTGTTTGAGTCAAGTAATGTTTGATGATCATAAAATTGTCGTTGAATAACGTGCGCACCACCTCCGCCAAAAAAGTTGATAAAATACCATTATATTTCATTTATTCTTTTTTTTTTTTTTTTTTTTTTTTTTTAATTTATTTATTTTAGGTCGCTTTTAAACTGCTCGGGTCATAAGCGACCACAGTAATACACAAGTACACTAGTCAGATATTTAGATACATAAATTACATAGAAGCAATACATGCAATACATTACATACTTGACACAATAATGCAACCTCATATGAACCAGTTGTTAACTGTTTGAATCAATGTAAAGATCCATTGTATCCCTAGGAAATTAATACTCAATTTCAGAATCCATATTAGCTTATTAATTCAGTTTATGTTACTGGAAAGTACAATAAAATTTAAAGGAAAAATTTAAATTTAGATTACATAACTTCATGTTTTTAAATAGATCCCTAAGTTACTATTAATTCCCAGTACAATGCTCTAATTTGTACTTCTGTGGGTTTAAGTGGTCATTTCATCTATCATTTGCCCGTTGGACAGAATTATACATAGAGGTATTTAAATTCAGTACACAGAATAGCAAATGTTATTTACAATATGTCAAAGTACATATACATAGACTTACATATACATATATACAGATACATACATATAATAAACATATACATACATATACATTCACATTCAACACATACACATATATATATATATATATATATATATATATATATATATATATATATATATATATATATATATTCATATCCACAATTTAGTAAATAAGCCCCTTACTTGGTATCCCATTCATTTCACTATGCGGTTCTATATTAGTTTGTCAAATTCCGTTACTTTTAAATATTTGATAATTTGATCACACTTCTCTATGGTATTAAGAAGGTCTAATAAATTGCCATTGATTTTCATTGCTGCTCTTTGAGTGTTGGTTTCTGGGCATTCAAGTAGCAGATGTGGGGAAGAAATTCTAGCTCCACACTTAGGACATTGTTCTGGATCGGATTTTTTAATAAGATGTCCATGACTGGCTTTGAAATGACCTATTCTGAGTCTGGTGATAGTAACCTGATTATTCCTGTTAACCAACTTATGTGGAAATGGAGATTCATTTATTGATCTCCTAACGAGATGCAGTTTAGATGTTATGTTCTTCCATTGTGTGTCCCAGTATTTAACTATTTGAGATTTAAAAAGCTTTTTAATATCTTCATATGAACCATAAGCATTATTGTCAATATTTGGTAATTTTGTTGCTCTTTTTGCGGCTTCATCTGCTTTTTCATTACCTATAATGCCTTTGTGGGAAGGAATCCAGGTAAGAACTATTTGATTTCCTGCCTCATGGTGATCATACAGTAGTTTTTGTATTTTTTGTATATAGATATTCTTTGTATATCTATTATTTATGGCTCTCAATGAGGACAGGGAATCAGAGAAGATAAGTATGTTTGGATTTACTTTATTTGCAGAAATGGTTTCAATACTTTTTAGGATTGCCCAAGCTTCACAGGAATAAATTGAATAGAAATCAGGTAGTCGAAATATTTCTTCAGTACCCTCTGTGGTTGAAATTATAGCACAACCGCATTTACCATTACATTTTGACCCATCTGTGTAGATCTTTAAGTGATTATTGAATTTTGCTTCATATTCAGCAATAAATGGGAGAAGAAGGGTCTCAGATTGTGAGAAAGGGTGTGGAAGTTGATTAAACTCAAGATTTATGGTGGGATTGAATAAGTGCCATGGGGGGATGGGGTGATAGCTTCTTGGGAATATGAGGGGTTTATTTATATTTAGAGCGTTAAGATATAAGGGAAGTCTTCTCTCAGAGGCTTTGGAAAATTTGGATGTACATTATACATTTCTGTTTTAGGGGAGTGGAAGATATATGCGTTTGTTTGGTTTGGAGGTATGCTGAATGTTGCATATGCATACTTTAAACATTGTAGCTTTCTTCGCAATTCCAGTGGCATGAGACCTGCCTCTGCTAGAAGGCTGGTACACGGGCTAGTTCTGAAGGCTCCTAAGCTTATGCGACATGCACTGTGGATAATGGGATCCAAAGTGTTCAGTAGTGTTTTGGCTGCTGCGCTATACACCACTGACCCATAATCGAGTTTAGATTGTATTAGGGCTTTATAAATTTTATTAGAGAATCAGACTGGGCTCCCCATTTTTTACATGCTAGCATTTTTATGATATTCAGTCTGTTTTTGCAATCGGTTTTTAGAGCTGCAACATGATGTTTCCATGTATGTTTGGCATCAAACACTAATCCAAGGATTTTGCAGGTATTTGATCTTCTTATTTCTTTATTCCCAATTTCCAACGTAATTTTTGCATTCTGTTCATGGGATCTTCTGGTAAATACTATGAATTCAGATTTAGTTTTGGAAATAATAAATCCTGTAGAACTAGCCCAATTGTCAATTTTATTTAATATTTCTTGGATTATTTTAGCAGTTAACTGAATATTTTTTCCAGTGCACAGAAGGGTGATATCATCTGCAAATAAAAATATTTTAGTTGGGCCTTTACTAATGTACTGACTTCGTTGACAGCTATGAGAAACAGGAGAACACTAAGTACTGACCCTTGCGGAAGTCCATTGATCATTTCTACAGCTTTCGATGTTTTTTCTTGTAATCTTACTTTGAGATATCTGTGACTTAAGAAATTATTTATGAAAGCTAGTGTATTACCTTTTATATCCATATCAGAAAGGATATTTAGGAGTCTTTTTTTATATACCATCTCGTATGCTTTTTCAATGTCTAAAGAGACTAAAATAGCATGTTGATTTGTAGCTAAGGCGTCACATATTTCTGTGTCTATACTGACTAAATGATCATTTGTTGACCGGAGTGATCTGAAGCCACTTTGATACTGTGATATCAGATTTTTCTCTTCCAGGGTCCATCTCAATCGATTGTTAACCATTTTTTCTAGTATCTTGCATATATTACAGGTTAACGAAATGGGACGAAAGTTCACTGGGTTTGAATGGTCTTTAAGAGGTTTAGGGAAAGGAATTACGATGGCTTCTCTCCATTGGTTAGGAAGGGTATGGGTTGTCCAAATACTATTGTATATTTGTAAAAGATATTTTAGTCCATTCTCTGGGAGATTCTTAAGAAAACTGTTTGGTATGTCGTCCGGCCCTGGTGCTGAATTTTTGCTCTTGTTTAGTACATAGCTAAGCTCATGCATGTGGAATGGTTGGTTATACTGATCCTCATTGTTTTCTAATAGTTCTTTGTTGAGTTCCAAGTAGGAGGTAGAAGACGATGCAATTTGTGCTAAAAATGTTGGTTCGTAATTTGAGTTGCTAGAGTTTTTAGCAAAGGAATCAGCAAGTAAGTTACTCATGGCTTCTGGACAGAATTGTTTTTCTCCATTCTTGTCAATTAGCATTCTAGGTAGGTGATATGTGTTTGATCCGCTAATTATCTTGACTTTGTGCCACACTTCAGAAATTGCTGTCTTATTCGTGATGGATGACGTAAATTGTTGCCATGATTGGACCATTGTGGTCTTAAGTGTTAAGCGGGCCTTAGCTCTTGCTTTCTTGTAGGAAATACAATTTCTATTGTTTTGCTTTTTTTAAATTTCCTGAACGCTCTTTTCTTTTCTTTTATAGCGTTTGTACACTCTTCATTCCACCATGGTACTTGACGTTTCATTACTTTTCCTGTAGTTTGGGGGATTGCCTGCTTGGCTGCTTCTGTAATCAAAGTGATAAACTCACCAACTATCGTATTGATTTCATATTGTTGAGGCGAATCTAGCACTTTAAGATTGTTAATATTATTATTGATAATATATTGAAAAAGAGGCCAATTAGCTCTGTTTATTATCCATTTAGGGCGATTTCTTTGCTCTATTTTTTGTTGCTGGATTGACCAGTTTATGGATAAAGGATAGTGATCGCTGTCATATAGATCTTGCATTGAAGCCCATGAAAGTTTTGTTGCAATATCTGTGGACGCGAAGCTTAAATCTATGACACTTTCTGTACCGTTACTAACGTTGAAATGGGTCGGCGTTCCCGTATTGAGTATGACCAAATCATTATGATTGTCTAACCATTCTTCAATTAATTTTCCTCTTCTGTCTGCAGTTGTGGAACCCCACAGGTTGCTATGACTGTTGAAGTCTCCTAATATTATAAACGGTTTTGGCAGTTGTGCGAGGATGTTATCTAGTTCAGCAATATTTAATGAAATACTATTTGGTAGATAAATATTGCAGATAGTTATAGTACAATTTATTCTGACTTTGATTGCTACTGCTTCTAACGTTGTTTGAAGAGGAATATCTTGAATGAATACTTCGTTTTTTGTAAAAATTGCTACCCCTCCACTAGCGATTTGTGCTTGCCTTCTATTGTAGAAGGATGTTCTATATCCTCGTATTTTTGCATTGGAATTGTTTTTGAAATTGGTTTCCTGTATACATAAAATTTGTGGATTAAGGTTATTAATTAAGAGTTTTAGATGTGGAAGTCTTGCATAGAAACCATTACAATTCCATTGAACAATGTCCATGATGTGTTTGGTTGAGCTTGGTTTCTAGTTACGGTTCATCCGACGATGAATGATCAATTAATTCATGGGAAGTATCTTTCGAGGCCTCCAGTTTTTAATAATTCTTGAACATCTATTTTTTAGACCTTTACCACGTAAGGTGGGATAAATTTCTCTTAGCATTGCTATTAGGGGGGAAAGGTCATTTGTGAAATCTTTCGCGATGTCTACTGTGAATTTAGTTCCTTTTGTTTTATCGAAAAAGTTTATTAATTGGTTGAATGACAGTGGATACTTTGTAACATTTTTCTCTACTTGTGCTTTTGTGTCTGCCCATAAATTATCTTGACTATTATCTGGTTTGATTTTTAATTTCTTTGGATTCTTTCCCGCATTAGGTTTTCGTGATGTACTAAATTCTTCTGGGTTTTGTATTTCTGAATCTGATCCAGAGTTGTAGTCTGTAGACTCAATATCGCTTTCAGATAACTGGTTTACTGACGTAATGATTGAGTCGGTAGTAGATAAAGGTCTTTTCATTCTTGCTGGGGTACTTTTGTCGACCTGTCCTTCTGTGAGCTTATCGGTGGTAGCGGCCTTCGTCGAGGTTACAGGAACTGAGACTGATTTTGGAGTTTGAATATGAGGTTCTTTGCAAACGGTTATAGTTTCAACTTGTGCAGGGGCGGATGTAGTAGAATGAAAGGCAACGTGTTGGGGTGTGCTTATGATGGGAGTTTGTGATATGGTATTGGATGTTGGATTTATCTCCACAAAATCTGGATTGATTTGTGGGCAATTTTTAGCTAAATGACCCTGTTGTTTACATTGAAAACACGTAGGGGTATCCGATGTGATGTAAATCCAGTGTGGTACTTCTTCAAAAATTACTTGAAAACATTCAGGTAGTTGCTTTCATCTTCTGGGCTAATAAATGTTTGTCGACGAAAGCTTAGAATATGACTTAGATTTGGACTAGAAAAACCTGCTCTAAGAAATGACATTGGTGTTACTGTTTTAATGCCAAACGAATATAGCTTATTTTCAATAAGCGCATGCGGTATACTAGGGCTCACATTTGAAAGTATTATTCTTTTATTTCTGGATATTAAGGGTCTTATAGGGAATTCTTGCCTACACACTGTTATACTTTTGTGTTTTTCAACAAGTTCGTCAGCAACTTCTTTAGTGGCGAGATATACACACAGCCTATTATTTGAAATTTTTGACACAAATCTTATATGGGCTGGATTGATTTTTTGGGCAAGCACTTGTATGAAATCTAAGGTGGAGCTTGGTTGACAGAGTCTATAACAATTGCGTTTTCTTTTTTGGGGAAAAGGTTCGCTGCGGTTACTGTAGCATAATTCTTACTTGAGCCATCGGTAGGTTGTTGGTTTCCTGAGGTTGATGCCATGGTGGAGCTTGTGCCCGGTGCCGAGCACCGAACAAGGGGAGATTTTTTACACTCACTCACAATTCACGAAGCACTCGTCACCAATGGTAAAATCACACGATAAATTAGCAAAATCAGTATAGATCTCCTTCGCGCACTCTCAAACCATTCACTTAAACTGTAGGTTTGGCCTCAACAGTCCACGATAAGAGCTGCCTCGGTTACGATGCTCACACCTCGGCGGCTAGAGCGAGACTGCATTTATTCTTTATTTTCTAAAAAGTATCCAAAAAGGCCAAAAATGGGGTGTTCATGGGGTTTGTAGCACTACTGAACACATTTTAAAAACGGTTTTATTGGTGCCGATGTTATTCTTGCATCGAAAACAAACATTTTTCGCCAAGCCTCTACAAATATTTCAATGCAGACTATTGGTGAACAGAGAAATCATATCCAGCAGTGCGGCACAAATGTGGGTTGTAAATAATGATGGTGCGCAGCGCAATTTTAACCGATTGCAGTGAAATAGTTAAATTTTGCGAAGCAAAGTTCTTAAAGTAGAGATTTTGACCTCTCATTTTTTATAAATTAAAAGTATTTTGGATAAAAATTTACGGAGTTATGTCCAATTGAAAAGTGTCTATATCGTTTTAACGTAAAATTGACCATATTCCGACTAATCTGGCCCACTGTTTGAGTCAAATAAGTATTGTTTGATGATCGTAAAATTGTTGCTGGGTAACGTGGACACCACCTCAGCCAAAAATCTGTTGTTAAAAATCACATTGAATAATATTTATTCGTTATTTACTAAAAAGTAGTGGGAAAGACAGGAAATGGGGTGTTTTTGGGGTTTGTGGCACTCCTACACCAATTGTAAAAACATTTTTATTGGTGACGATGTTCATGCATTGGAAACTAACTTTTTTTCACTAAGCCATTGAATTCAATTTTTTCGATACAGCCTAATATTATATATATATATATATATATATATATATATATATATATAGAGAGAGAGAGAGAGAGAGAGAGAGAGAGAGAGAGAGATAAACGGCGTGTTTGGGATTTGATTGATTTTCAATAATTATGTTATCTAAGTTAATGGTAGAAGTAACGTTGTATAGCTTAAACTCGGTAGCATGCGTCTGTAACTGCTCTGCTATATAGGCTAAGGTCTGTCAGGTTATCGAGGTTAAGGGAGTATGAGTCCACGGGGCCGTAGGATGGGTGACCGCTCCGGAACCCCAGTTGCTATCTGCCTGAAGGGATAGGAAGAAAGTATTCTCTTTCACGTTTCGTTTTGTTATTTTCATTTCAATATGTTTAGTAAGTATTACTTAATGTATTAGTCAACGCAACGATTCGTTTAGTTTTTTCCACTAGATGGCATTCGTCACAGGGTACGAACTATTTAGTGAGCATTGCTATACCTGCATTTATGTGTTCAACTATATAGCAGTTTCTTGAACGTGACTAAGCTCTTTGTTCTAACAAAATATACAATACCGTTTAGTTGAATCTAATTCGTGATTAATTGTATGAACTAAACATTTCTCTCCATGTAAAAAGAAGTTAATCCAATATTTTAAAAATAGAATATCTCATCAAAAGGCTAATAATGACAACTGGTGAGCCCTTGTGTCTTGAATCGTTGGGCGAAAATTCTATCTTATTATGTTTGAGATTCGACATGGATGTTTTTATTGATGGATTTTATGTTGTATACCATCTGGCGCCAATTTTGTTAAACCATATACGATGCACTAGCGTGCATCGTATATGGGGGTATAGCATGCGCGAACTCTCGCATGCTATACCCCACCCTCTTCCTTATTTTCCATTTCCATATTAAGCCTGTAATATATCTTTTTCTTCAAAACCCTCTTATCTTCTGTCACTTGTTCTATTTATCACCTTATAATTGATAACAATATAATGCACGCTTATCAATACAAATTATTCTTATTTAACTTTTATTATCGAGCAGAGAGGTACACCCGTGTAATTCAGTCGCATATAATATCAAGTAATTCAAGTATCAGTATTTGTAATTTCACATACAGTTGCAGATTCTATAGCCTCTGAAAAGATAGGATAGAGTAAATCCTGACGTGCATTGAGGGTTGCATTTTGCATAAATATTTATAAATGCATTTTTCATAAATATATTGCGATTTTTTTACCAAATCCTTCATATTTTTAAAGTCAAAGTACAATTCGTCATGTCTACGTGAAATTCTCTTTCATTAGACACTTCATTTCTAAAGATTCGTTGCGTGAGAGAGTCGCGAAGCAAAGGAAATAATATAGTAGACGATATGCCGTTGCTATTTATAATTGGTAAATGAATGGGCAAGCGATAAATTAACTTTTAGTATTTCCTATTAGTTTCTTTTCCATCGAGCTTTTTTGTTATTTAAAGATTTAACACTGAACGGTATTCAGATTAATTTGTATGAGTCGATAAATTGTCAGTATAATCACAGGATCTAGTTTTGAAAAATGTATCAAGTCTGCAACATATATTTATTAACAAAATGGTATCATAGTTTCATATTTTTATAAAATTCATAACATTTCTCTGTTAAAAACATTCACAAGCTCGAGCGTTCAATGAAAGGTATCTTCTTTGTCCATCCAATCTAACATTAAAAACATTTTCATCCTTGATTAAATATACGCCTCTACCTCACATCGCCTAGGCACTAACTACAAATGTCTATTTGTGTACCTTATCTGGAAGTTGTTTGGACTGATCACCAACTCTCTGCACACACCGACTGCATGTTTCATTCTGGCTTTATATCTCACTTGTTATGTCTCAAATCATTCATCACTCTGCGATACCCTCATGTCCTTTCCACGTAATGTTCACAAAAGATCAATTCCACTCGACATGGTGGGCTAGAATCCGAAAAAGCTGGCCATAATATAAAGAGTTGTTCAATTTGTACCAAGTTAGTACGTAGAGGTTATCGAAGTTTCTTATTAAGAATATAATATCAGAAAATGAAAAAAACAAAATGGCGGATCCAAGATGGTGGCCAAATGCTGATAAATGTAATTTTATTCATATAAAAATAATTTTTGGCGCATTATCGAGGTTGCTGATGAAGATTATGAATCGTAATAGTTTTCAAAACAAAATGTAGGATCCAAAATGGTGGACAAAATTTGATAAATTGATTTCTTGTATAAATGTCAATATTGAGGTCTTGTAGTTAAAAATATAAGCTCAAAAAAGGACCAAATAGAGAATATAAGATGGTTTAAAATATCACAAAAAATAGTTTGATTTCAATTACTACTTTATTCATTTAGTAATTTGTTAGTACAATAACAATAATTAGTTGTTTTCTTATTTTTCATCTTCACGATCTTCTTTTTCTTCTTCTGCTTCTTCGACTGAATCGTCATCACCTTCCTCATCATCTGCATCGGAATCTTCATAATCTTCCTCCACAGGAACTAACAGGGCAACGGCTTATGGCAACAAACTCTTCAGTTTCTTTGTTGATGATTTGCTACCCGACCCAAAACTCCCTTCGCCAAATACCCTAAGGGAACGGGGCTGTATCCTCTCGGCCCCCATGTCGCGGGGAGAAAGGGCCAGGCCGTCTCAGGTCGTCAAACCCGCACGCGGAAAAGGCACTTCATGACGTCTCCTGATTGCATCCTGCATGTAGATATTCAAAAACCCGCTAGTCTATGGACGGCATCCCACGTTGACGGGGTAATTAAAAAAGTTACTTAATATTATTAATTTAATTAAAAATAACCAAAATATTTAGTTAAAAATATGAAACCGAAATGCAATCATTTCTTAAAGATTGATCAATAGTAATCGCAGCGCGGTGACCTTTTGTCCTTTTCTAAATTATTCATCCCACTGTGAAGGAGAAAGCACTGTTTCCGTCCTTTTTCTGTTTATTATATTCTTTGCAATGTTTCTAGGCATCGATTATAATTTAAATTCTACAAATGTAGCTTATAATTAATTAATTTTATTGTCATTTTTCAAGATGTCCCAATAACGACATTTTGTAAGTGTCGTTTAAAACGTGGCTCAAAGTCATAGTCGGTACTATTATGTGGATTTGAAGCTTAATTTAGAAAGATAATAATACATTCTTGCGGACGCACTGCAAAAGAAAGTGAAATGTCGTGGAATTCGTAACTTATCTCTATTTTTTAAACACATTTTACAATTTTCTCGCGAATTTTCCGGATATTTAGTTAATTAAACAAAAAACATGTGTAATTAATGATATAATAATGATGTAAATGTTTTTCATTAGTACATACCTCCTGGAACACCTTCCTTGTTGAAAATATTAGCTTCACTTGCACAGAACACAAATTTTTATATTCAACGACAATAGTATTTTCTAGCCTCGCCGGCTACTCGCATAGCTAACAAAGAATTCCCGCGTTTGAACTGGAATACAGCGGGACAACATGAACCGCTGAACACCCGCACAACTGGCATTCAGGAGTCCCAACATTACTGTAGCCAACCTGATAGTCCAAAATTCCCATCTAGAAACTTTTTTTCTCCCTTTCTGGCCAGGTTTTCACGACTCTAGCCCACTGTGCGCTGTGCCAGGATTTTCGACATACGGAGCCGTCCATAAATTACGTAACGCAAATTTAGAGTATTTTCGATATCCCCTCTCCCCCTTGTACCGCACCCGTAACACGCGTTTGAACCCCCCCCTAAATAATTACCTAACGCTTGCGACTACACTCTCCTTTTAAATGCAAGAAGTGGGACTAAATTATAGCACAGTAAAAACAATTTGTATTTATTTTATTTTTGTTGAATATTAAAATTTATGATAATTAAAGTAGAAATTAATTGGCGATGCTGGCTAACAATAATATTGGGGCAAGTTGTGAGTGATGGAAGAGTGCTTGGGCGAGAAATATTTGATCACAAGCTATGCACCCACCGTCGTGGGTGATGCAAGAGCGAGAGTCTACTGCACCAATTTAAATGTATTCTAGAATATACTTCATATCATTTTTGAATATTTTCTTCGAAATCTTACAGATTCAAAATTGAAAAAATATTTCCATTTATTGAAAAAAATATCAATTGATAATTAGTTTATTTGTTTTTAATATAAATTCAATTAGTTAATATTTTAGAGTTTTAGTGCAGACCTCGAAAAAGGAATTATCTCAGCAACTGTTGAAAAATAAATGTCAGTGTTACGTAACACTAAACTAATACCCCCTGCCCCTATGTAACGCAGCGTAACACTGCCTCAGACTCCCTCGCTCCTTTAGCAGTTACGTAGTTTATGGACGACCCCTTAGGCTACGTAGCTAGGTCGAATTCAGTCGTTGTCTGGAGGAAAATTCTGAGAATTCTAGCAGCCGACTGCTCTGATAGGTAGTTTTCCGTGGTTTGTCAGATTAGTACCAGGCGAATGCCGGAGCAGTACCCTAACAAACGGACCGCGCGCGATCTCTTCTTTCTCTTCCTTGTCCTATCCTCTCCCCTTATTTAATCACTCTTGCACTTACTTGCACTACACTAACACTCTTCCACTACTACTTGAAGACTGGTCGGGAGCTTAGAGCTTATTCTGGCTGAGGCGGTATTCTGCGGGTGAAAACTATCTGATTGAGGGAAACCCCGTCAACCGATGGTAGATCGACGCCGGATTTCACCATCCAGTGGGGGGAGATCATGGCCACCACTCGAGGAAAGTATACACTACACGTACTAATGACCTTAGCAGTAGCACCCGGATTCACTAATCAATCAATCGAGCGAGCGATTGAAGATGTCGGGCGATTCGAGATGCCGGATGATTCGAGATGTCGGGGGATGTGAGACGTGAGTTGCGAGATGTCGTGATGCGAGATAGGAGATGTGAGGTGTCGGGAGATGGGAGACGTCGGGATATGCTAGTGTAAATATAAAAATATTCTTTGACATCAGTTTCATTACCTCTGTCAACGCAGTGTGCTATGGGCTGTGGCGATGGTTTTTGCGTGCGTTGGAAGTCTGCTGCTCTGCCTGGAGACGTGGGAACGTTACCAAGAGAGCCCAGTGGTGATGTCGTTGGAAAGTTCCTATATCAATTGGAAGTACTTCCTGCCCTCTACAATTGTCTGTCCAGAAAAGAAATCAGTTAACGTTTCTGTGATTAACGTCACTCAGAGGTAAGTATATCTGAACGATGCATTCAGCTTGAATGTCGCAAAATACGCGACAGGTAAGATCGAATTTTGAAAGAATCTTTCAATAGTTTCAAGAATTAACAAATCCATTAAATCCAATAAATGAACAACTCCATCTTCAATAACAAATACCATAAATGAACAATATTTAATTGATAATGCACGATTATTATTTTTAAAATGGAATAAATATAATGTTCTTTTAACTGCAAATAATTCATATCACTCCCAATGTGCACATTTGATTGAACATAATTTATAAAAGCATAGAATTCACGTGTAATAAAACACACACTTTTGCTCGTTTGCGTTGTCCACTAAGAAACTATACAGCAATTCCGTCATCTTTCGAAAAGAAGAAACAGTATAACGCACGTAATACGAATTAAGAGTGCTAAATAATATTCGCGATGTCGAGGACTTAGGAGTTTTTGAAGACACCTTAAGGAGATCCTACTGTATCTTCTGTGCGTATTATTTGCTCCTGGTTGTCTCTGTGCCTCAGCTTTTTATTAAAAGTGTATTTATTATTATTATTACGATAATGTTTAGTATACTGTCTGAAAAGTGGAGTTTTACCTTGAAACAATTTTACTGTAGTCGGCCTGGATATCCGAGGCCGCTAAGCCTGAAGGGCTGTAGATGTCTTGGCTCGAAGGATCGCGATTTCGAATCCCGCCTCGAGCATGGATGTTTGTGTTCGTGTTGTCCTTGTGTGTTCTTCCGACAGTTTTCCCTACAGTTAAAACAATCACAGTGGTCGCTATATGACCAAGTTATTAATAAGGGACCTTAAAAAAATACTGTTGCGGTGATATTGTAACTTGCTAGTAAAAGCCAATAAGTGACCACTCATGTCTTTCATGAATTTTGAGAGTCTGGAATTCTCTCTGCTCCAACCTTGAAACGCCACTGCCCTCCCCAATCTCACATGAATGCTGAGAAAATGCACGGTGTTCTGTGTGTGAGCTAGTGGTGACGTAACATCACGTATTTTTTCGTGTCATTTTTAGCGGTTACGTAATATTATAATATCTTAGTTTGTCTCCTACTAATTCTTCATTCATTTTTTAAAATTTCTCTTCAGCAAAAGACGTATGAAAGTATCAAATTCGCAATTTTCGTATAGCTATTTATTACAATTTTAGAAATTTCAGAGGTTTTAAAATCGGACCTGTGCTTTTATCAGAGAACTTTCCTTTTCTCAAGTACAAAATATAAAGAAAATATTTGGAGCCATTTTGAGAGAATAATTTCTGAGAAACTTCATGTAAAGTTCTCCCAAAACTCAAAATGTCATTTTTCTTGCCTGGAGTGGAGCCAGATCAATCGGGGAATATCCCTTTTTGAGAAAATTATGTGTTTAGGCTTAAGTGTTCTCCATGAACAGAGTGAGTTCCAATAGAATTTTATTTGAAAATGCCTTTCTTTGAGTTTTTATCTCAGTTTCAACAATATCAAGTCAATTATATATTTTATTTCTATTTATTATGATACGAAGACTAATGGAAAGTGGATCCCTTGGAGCAACAGCCGACCAAGAACTTGTTGAAAGTTTCTTGGAAGCATTGGCTAATTCTACCTCATATTCGACAGCTGGCATCCTCAACCAGTTCCAGGACAAGTCTGAAGGACTCCCAAAGCCACGAGATTGGTTAGACCTTGCAGTGCAGGTAAAAAGTTAATGTATACTTACGGTCAAATATTCCAGTTCTTATATAGAGTACGTTTATGTAGAAGTATGTACTCAACTTTACCGTGTCATTACATTTCTCAAATATTCTCCAGAAGTATTCAAATTATCATTCACAGGGAGATATTGTCACTCACATAACATGTTTTCTCAGGTGCAGCAAAAGGAATTTCCCGAGATTCTCTTAATTTTGTCTAATAAAATTAATATATCCTTTGTATTCGTACGTGGAACCAATAAGTGGAACCAATCAGTAATTTATAGAATAAATTCTAACCTACTCCAGATTATAAAATCGAAGTAACTACCCTTATCATTTTAATTATATATAAGATTACTATCTAGTAATTTTCATCATTCTTCATAAATAATTTATTGCGTATTTCTAATGAAAATCACTACAAATTATTTTTGATTCTAATGCAGAAAACCATGCGGGAGCCAGGTGGCGTTCGATTTGTGATTCTTAAGTAGTATTCTAACAAGAAGAAGCTTTTAAACATTCTATCACTGTTTTCAATATTTAGCTCCTCTAGGTAACTGTACAGTATCTATAATACTTTAAAGAGTTGACCATTCGATCTTGAGATAAAGTATTTTCTCTTTTAAAACAATAATTTATAAAGACGGAAATGTGTGAAAGAAAGAAGCTTTTAAACATTCTATCACTGTTTTCAATATTTAGCTCCTCTAGGTAACTGTACAGTATCTATAATACTTTAAAGAGTTGACCATTCGATCTTGAGATAAAGTATTTTCTCTTTTAAAACAATAATTTATAAAGACGGAAATGTGTGAATGGGTCCAGCTACTTTAAATACATTAATACTTGGGATTTATAATCATTTCTTGTTTGTTTCTTGTTATAATTGTTTCTATTGTTTTGAAATTGGATATTTCATTTAAAAATCGTTATAATTTTTTGATATACAGAGTACATCAATACAAATATTCGATATCATTCGAACAGTTCTACTAAAAAATACCGCTTTCCGACGCACGATTATGACACTTTCTGTAAATGCGAGAAAGTAAAAATGCAAGCATTTAGAAAAACATTATTGCCTTCTGAAATTAAGTATTCTTAAAAATATGAATAGTAAGGTTACTAACGATCTAATTCAAATTGTAAGATTTTTTAAAAATATAACTTTGTAATGCACTTGTGTTGTGAAAAAAATTTTCATTTGATTCTAGGTCCGATGGAATTTCACTTCCATATTACCGACACCTAAAACAGAGTCCATACTTGAAGTGGGTATCTGCTTCGCTACTAATTCTCAAGTAACACATTTCACAGCCGTAAAGTAAGTATCGTAGGTTATCTATCGTTCTTTTAAAGAGTTTATTTGCACTACTTATGGTATGAAAACGTGTAGAAATTCTACACATTTTCATACCGTCAATTCATTAACGACCTGACCACATCGGAGGTATTTATTGGCGCACAAGTTTTTTCAAAACCTTAAAAAGATTATGTACCCTCGTGGAAACATAAACTTTCGCGTCAAAAATGCCTTGGCCCACGGGCTTGATGGCGATGAGCATCCCTGACCGCCGACAACGAGATCTATCGGTGGGTTTGAAAACTACGTTCTCTAGACCGAACTATATAATGCTGTGCGAAAAACCGACAAATTTTTGGTAGAAAAAATCCATTGCCGGGCCCTGACAACAGAAACGTAGATAAAACCAATTACTAAATTAAGGGGAAAATATCCCCTAACACGTGGTGTAGCCAGAATCCCTGTTTGGTGGGTCCTTGATAACAAAAAACCAATTGAAAACAAAACGTCTGTCCGTCCGGTGTATGTGAACAACACTAGCACCTAAACCATGCCGAAGATTTTTCCCAAATTGAAGAAACCCCTGCCCATCTGGCCTGAGTCAGTCTGAAATTTTGAAAAAACTTTCTTCAAACCTTAAGGGTGCCCTACATGAAGACCCCCGAACATTTTCAAAATGTTCTCAAAAATGGTTCCAAACTTGTTTTAAGTTCTTGTGAGAATTGAACAAAATACACTTATTAAGGTGTTATAGATCCGATTTTCGCTGTTAAATCTGAATTTTAGAAAATTCCAAAAGTTGGAATTCTTTTCGGCGTCTTCCTACAACTACAAAGTTAAAGATAAAGAATTTTCCTTCATATAAAATTTATTCTCTATAGTGAGTTTTCTCATTAAGGTCACGTACATTGTTTTGAAATTTTTTGTAGTTTTCGCGTAATATTCGCGTGCAATATGTGCAATATAAAGAAATTAGAAAAACAAGTTTTTCTCAAAAACGGCTCCAAATTTTTTCTTTAAAGTTTTGGTAAGGATAGTGCCTAATGAACTCTGTGAGATGACTTAAACGCCAAATTGGAATATTATTTTGTTTTCTCAAACATTAAAATATGAAATTTTTTTGACTTGTCTTCCACGTCGTTAATATTTACCTTAGCGGCGATTTGTTCACATTATTGCATTTATGAGTACATATGCTTTAAATAATGTCAAGTAAAGTTTCTCGAAAACTCAATCGTTGTCTATGAAAACCAGCTTAAAATTCCGCACTTTCTGATACGCTCAAACGCCATTTTGTCATAAATGGCTCTAATTTTTTCTTCAAACTTTTCGAACTAATAGTGAAAATTGCACTATTTAATATGACGTAAAGTTCATTTTGGGGTAGTTTTTTGGGTGTTGTTTTTTTCAAAAATTACACAAATGTAATTTTTTGGAAAGATATCTCACACCTTTAATATACACATTACCAGCAATTTATAAACGGTGTTGGATTGTATTTGTGAGTGTAATTACTTCAAATAACTTTAAATGAAGTTTTTCGAAAGCTCAAAACTTTTCTGTGAAAAAGAGCTTCAAATTTCGTATTTTTAGTAGCGCTTAAACGCCATTTTCTTAAAAACAGCTCCAACATTTTCAAAGAAAATTGCCATTTAGGTCGAGGTTTTACTGTTCTTTAATATTCTAAAATTAATATTTCCGTTCAACAATTAACAAACCGAAAAATTAAGAAAATGCAAAAAAATGTACTTTGGGTGGCGATAGATGGTAGGTTGCACAAGTATGTGGCAATTCCAAATAGCTAGCCGAGACCCAAGGAAATAGAAAACTAATACGGGAAAGTCTGTGTCATTCTGTAGCACCAGTAGTTTCTGTAATGTGACGGCGACAGAATAGAATGTTTTTATTTGGACTGCTAGTCAGATACAAGGAATGGAGTAGCGCACAATGGAAGGGCGGTATAATGTTGATTTTGTATAAGGGTGCACTTTTTCAAAAGTTTGGAAGACATCCAAAAAGACTCTATAAGAATGTAATTTTTTCTCAATCATCAGTCATCTCAGTCAACGTTTATTATTCTGTGGCTTTGTTCTGTAGGTGTATGTCTCATCTTGAAGACGAGTTGATTGTCTAAATATTGTTTTCTGTTGTGATAAGAAATATTCGCTTTCTACCTAAAACTGTTAATGTCTGTAGTATATGTTCCAGCCTGTACAAATATACTTCGGAGATGTCTTTCCATGTTTCGCTATGAGAAAAAAATGTCTGTGCTTTGATAAAGAGAGAAATGTTCAATTCTGATGACGGCGTTGAAATTGTTGTTACTAATGCTAGTGCTTTACGTGTCAAGTTTTTCAGAACAACGCCGGATGAAATCGTAACCACAATGTATGTGAAGATAAATCTGTTTCACTGCGTTGCCAATTGGTAATGCCACTTGATAGGGTGCTTTAATCAACTGAGTAAAATTTATTTTTTGTTCTTCGCCATCGTATGGGAACGGTTGAAACTCTTCTACAAAATGTTCCGCATTGTCGCTCTTTTGAAGTTGGTCCCCGCTGACTTACTATGTTTATCACGAACTACTTTAACTGAATATATAATTATATTTATTTGCATTATGTGTATAGTTACGTGGATGGGGGTGCTAACCAAGATATTAAACCTAATCTTATACTAACCTTACAAACTACTATTTACATTTTACGTACTTGTTTACATTATTTATACTGCACTTATAATCTAAACTTAGATACTAACACTTACCTCCTTTAAATACTTACACACTTTTAATCTAATGCGCTTGTAATCTAAATGCAAATAATATAAATCTAAATGCACTTATAATCTAAACTTACATTCTAATATTTACATACTTTACATTTGCATACTTTTAATGCATTTGATAACTTTTCATAGGGAATATTAAGAATCTTGGATTTATGACAGTCTTTTGAGATACTGATTAGTTTCGTTTGCGTCCGTATATTTTGAAGAAACGTTTAAAGGTATTGGGCTGCTCTCTTGACGATTCCTTTGTCAATTGGATCTAGTGTACTTTTCTCATTTTATCTCAATAGGATACTTTGTGAGTAGTGGTTTCGTAAGTTTTGGCCATGCTGCTAATCAAATGCTGATAGTTCATCTACATCGAATTCAGTTTTCAGAGGAACAATTACAGTGATAATTAATTTCAGTGGTGTTTGGAATTCATCGCAATATGAAATATGCTCATCAAAAACAGATCTTCAAATAAGGTCATGTTGAATTCTTCCAAAATATGCGCATTTGTGGAGTAATTGGGCGTCAAAGTTAGTCGCCCGCTCCCCTAAGAGAACTTTAACCTAAGATAATTTTAAACCTAAGAGATTTTTAAAATAGTGCTAAAAAATCGTTAGCCTGTTTTAGAATACTGAAATATAGAGAATAAATAACGAAAATGCATGAAAAACTAATACGGGAAAGTCTCTGCTATTCTGTAGCATCACTAGGTACTTTATCGCATACTACTTACGTTGTATAAAGTTATGTAATGTGACAGCGAAGATTTAATTTTGTGATTGTTTGGGCAGAAAAAAGTGTTATAGGTTCCTAGCACTGAAAAAATGGATTATTCGTGTTCCTGCATGTAGTAAATTACTTACTCTAAACACCTTTGTATTCATGTTTAGTAGTTCCTAAGTAGTAGAAAATTGGTTTGCGTCAGAACGTCTGTCTGTGTGTGTCCGTCTGTCTGTGTGTGTCCGTCTGTCTGTGTGTGTCCGTCTGTCTGTGTGTGTCCGTCTGTCTGTGTGTGTCCGTCTGTCTGTGTGTGTGTCCGTCTGTCTGTGTGTGTGTCCGTCTGTCTGTGTGTGTGTCCGTCTGTCTGTGTGTGTGTCCGTCTGTCTGTGTGTGTGTCCGTCTGTCTGTGTGTGTGTCCGTCTGTCTGTGTGTGTGTCCGTCTGTCTGTGTGTGTGTCCGTGTCTGTGTGTGTGTCCGTCTGTCTGTGTGTGTCCGTCTGTCTGTGTGTGTGTCCGTCTGTCTGTGTGTGTGTCCGTCTGTCTGTGTGTGTGTCCGTCTGTCTGTGTGTGTGTCCGTCTGTCTGTGTGTGTGTCCGTCTGTCTGTGTGTGTGTCCGTCTGTCTGTGTGTGTGTCCGTTCTGTCTGTGTGTGTGTCCGTCTGTCTGTGTGTGTGTCCGTCTGTCTGTGTGTGTGTCCGTCTGTCTGTGTGTGTGTCCGTCTGTCTGTGTGTGTGTCCGTCTGTCTGTGTGTGTGTCCGTCTGTCTGTGTGTGTGTCCGTCTGTCTGTGTGTGTGTCCGTGTCTGTGTGTGTGTCCGTCTGTCTGTGTGTGTCCGTCTGTCTGTGTGTGTGTCCGTCTGTCTGTGTGTGTGTCCGTCTGTCTGTGTGTGTCCGTCTGTCTTTTTTTACGAGGGTAGGTGGAAATCTTCAAAAGACACCATGTGGCCCGTACCACATGATAGTGTGAGATTTTTACCCACTAAAACCACCTCCCTTCTCCTCCATCCTCCCCGCGGAACCGCCGTTAGGCATTACATCACGGGGAGTGGATCAGAGTGGTTCAGTCACTACCCACTTCTCTTCCCCAGAACGTAGGAAGGATCCAAGGAGGATCAGTCGACTTCCCTTCTTTCCCTTTCTATTCTCCTGAGCTCAGCTATTGTGGTCTGCGCATATGCGCTCACCGCAGCCCAGTTGGTTTCTGAGGCGAGCATGCACCCGACCATTGCTTCGGGTGTCAGCGGTTCGATCCCGAGTATACTCATAACGTGCCGTCGCTGCAGATGGAATCAGTGGGCACTCGAAAAACACATGCTCGGCGTCTTCGACAGCAGGTTCACATAGTGGACAGAAGGGGGTAGCCTCCAACTTGAACCTGTGGAGATATGCCAGAAAGCATCCATGTCCAGACAACAGCTGAGTCAGCCAGAAGTTTACTTCACCGTGTTTACGGTTGATCCACGGTGCAATGGAGGAATCATGCGGTACGTCCATCTTCCTTTAATGGACTTGTCCCAGCGATCCTGCCTTCAAGCAGTGTTGTCGAGCAGCTTGGGTTCTCCTCTTCTTTGTGATATCGCCTCCGTCTCTCCTGCGCTAAGATATCGACCGGAGGTATCCCCGCGATGACACACACTGCATCGTTTGACACAGTGCGGAATGCACAAGCTACCCGCAATGCTGATAACCTGTACACTGACGCCATCCCTCGGACGTAGCTATTTCTTGACGTGGAGTTGGCCCATACTAGGGCTCCATGGAGCAAGACTGACCTGACAACCAAGGCCAGAAGCTTCCGTTTCTCCTGACAGGGCCCTATGTTGGGCATTAGCCTCGACAGTGCAGCATTAACTACCGCCGCTTTATTGCTGGCATACGTCAGGTGATCCGCAAATGTCAGACGGGCATCAATCCTGATACCAAGATATTTGATTGACGGCTGCGATGTAACACGGTGGCCTCCAACTTTGATCGTGATGGTTTCTCTCTTTTTCCTGCTAGTGACCAGGATAACCTCAGTCTTGTGCTCAGCTAACTGCAGCCCTGAGGACTTCAACCACCGACTAACAATAGCGATCGCTTCGTTGCAAATGTACACAATTTCCTCAGTATATTTTGCAACGGCTACGATAGCAATGTCGTCCGCGAAACCAATGATATTAGTGCCTTCTGGGAGGGGAAGACGAAGGACCTCGTCATACATCATATTCCACAATAGTGGGCCCAATACCGACCCTTGTGGGACACCAGTAGTGACATTGTGTACCCTCGGCCCATTATCTATATGGTAGATCAGGGCCCTATTACCCAGATACTCAGCCACCATCTTCCTCAGATACGTTGGTACCTTAAATCGGTGGAGAGCTAGGTGAATATTACTCCACCTGGCCGATTTGAATGCATTCTTAATGTCCAACGTAACGACAGCACAATACTGTTTTGGGCCTCCCTTCCATCTACTTTCTCCAATTGCTTGTCGGGTGGTGTTAATGACAAGCTGGACGGCGTGAACTGTCGAGCGGGCTCTGCGGAAACCATACTGGTTTCCGAAAGACCTCCTCCTTCCTCTACAGCTTTCTCCAGCCTGGTACTAATAATTCTCTCCAGAACCTTGCCAGCTGTGTCAAGCATACACAGTGGCCGGTATGACGATGGATTTTCAGGAGATTTATTCCCCTTAGGGAGGAGCACCAGACGTTGTTTTTTCCATCTTTCTGGATACACCCCTTCTCTCAAGCAAGAATAGTAGAGATCCACAAAGATGTCGGTGTGGTCGAGTATCGCAGTCTTGAGGGCAATGTTGGGAATGTTATCCGGTCCGGGAGCCTTTGTGTTGCCGATTCTTCTGATTGCGTGAAGAACTTCTTCCTGCGTGACTGGAGGAATTATTTCTACGTCAGATAACGCTGTATTAACTGTTTCAGCGGGGTGGGTCGGGAATAGGGCTGTCACAATTTTGAGCAACATATTGGGGCAAGTTGGAGAGCGTAGGTGCCTCTGTCTCAACCTACTCATGACCGTCTTGTACGGCCTACCCCATGGGTCTTTTTCGACCTCGTCACACAGACTTTTGGCGCATACGCGTTTGCTCTTGCGGATTTCAATCTTCAACTGCCTTCGAGCGAGTTTATATTGCTCTTGCAATTGTAGAGAGATGTCTCTGCCACGAGCTCTCTGGTACTGTCTCCTGGCTCGAAGGCACTGCCGGCGTAATTGGGCTATTTCCTCATTCCACCAGTAAACTGGTGAGCGTCGAATGATTGTGCCCCGTCTAGGCATTGCCGCATCACAGGCTTTGGTTACCCATTTTATAACCTGCCCTGCTTTGTCATCTGCGGTACCTGTTGGTACTATCGTCTCCAAATATAGTTGGAAAACTTCTTCGTCAAACATTTTTGCTTTCCACCCAGCTGGTTGATATTTCGGTGCAAAATTATCCTTCCGTTGATTTTTCACCTCGTACAAAAGTGCCTGGTGGTCACTATGGGTATAGTGCTCACTAACTCTCCAGGACACTCCCATTCTCAATAGGTTATCTGACATGAACGTCAGATCCACAACAGATCCCGCGCCCCCTCTCCGAAAGGTGTATGTGTCTCCTGTGTTGGCGAGCTCTACATTAAGAAGAGAGAGGGATGCCAGAACCGCTCGACCTCGCTCATTAATAGACGAACTACCCCACTCGACCGCCCAGGCGTTGAAGTCTCCCGCTATCACCAACGGGCTTCGTCCTCTTGCGTCATACACTAAGCGGTTGAGGAACTGCTCAAACTCGTCCATTGTCGCATTCGGTGAGGCATAACAGCTATAGATGTAGACACCGTTGATTTTTACCCACACAAATCCAGCTCCGGGTCTCGTCATTACTTGCTGGAATGAGTGTTTTCCACAGGCCCAGATTGCCGCCTTGTTGTGGAGGTCGGATACCCACGCTGTATCATCACGGTTTCTATGCTGTTCGCAAATTATTGCTAAATCAGCCTCCCATTCCCTTACCGACTGTGCCAGGATATCCTAGGCAACTACACAATGGTTGAGATTAAGTTGTAAAATTTTCATTTTCGAGCCGTTATTACTTTGAGCGCTTTTTGGTACGATGGACACCTGCTGCACTCAGTAGCATGTCTGCATTGTTTCCCGTTTTCTTCACAAAGCAAACACTTCGCGTCATTTTTACATGCCTTAGCAAGGTGATCCTCACCACCACAATTCATGCACAAGTTGGAACGGTCATGTGCGCTTTTGCATGTTTTCTTGAGGTGTCCAAAATCCAAACATCTGTAACACCTCAGAGGGACCTTCTTCTCACGCATAGCACAGTACACCCATCCTATTTTTATCCAACAACTTGTTAGCCACCATAACAGGAAGGCTGACGATTGCCACCTGCGTTCCACCGTAGGCTGGTCTTAAAGATTTGACCACAGTAGCTGGGAGATCACTGGCTTCGGGAAGACTGTCCACCAGAGCCCTATGCACTTCCTCTTTAGTTGTGACCTCATCCAGGTCTTTCACCTCAATGGTCACGGTGTGAGTGAGCGCCCTCACATCGGCGTTCGAACCAACACCTTCTTTACAGAGGACTGAAAATCTTCAGTTTGGCCTCCGGCAGACCGCTTCAGTTGCAGAAGGAGATCGCCGCTAGCTGTCTTCCGGATGCGCGTGACATTCTCACCAGCTCCTTAAGCTCAGGGTCAGCTTTCATTTTTTTAAGGATGTCCGCGTACGTCAGCGCGTCGTCCTTCTTCTTGATCATCAGGGCATCTGGTCTGGGTGGCCTTTTCCGCGTTTTAGAACGCTTACGTTTTCTCTTGCGAGTGACCACCTGCCACTCGGGCTCTTCACGTGCCACTGCAGGCTCTTCTCGTGCCACTGGAGGCTCTTCTCGTGGCTTTTCCGGAGAGGGGGCTTTTGGCCGAGTTTTATCTGCGTTTTCCGCAGTCTCCATTCTTACCTTGGGCACCTGGGTGCTCCGGTTTCGCGGAGGATCATTTCTCGTTTTGAGTACTCCCGCAGCCACCTTCTCAGGGGATGTCTGGGTGCACCCTTCTTTCGATACAACTTTGGCGCACTGAGGATCTGGGCTGGATGATCCTTTTTGCAGTGCTACCACCTTGTTAAAGTGCGTCTGGATCGAATACGCCAACCTCTTGATCTCACCATGAACATTATGGCGAGGCTTAACGAAGTTGAGAAGCTCGGTTATGTTCTTTTCAAGGCTACACAATGCCTGTTGCTTCGCAAGATCATCTCTTGTAGCAACAGATGCTACAGCAGCCAAGTGGTCCACTGCTGAAGTACTGCGGTC
The DNA here is from genome assembly GCA_031308135.1 of Acheta domesticus. Taxonomy (NCBI): domain Eukaryota; kingdom Metazoa; phylum Arthropoda; class Insecta; order Orthoptera; family Gryllidae; genus Acheta; species Acheta domesticus. The sequence continues at coordinate 78,250,041 of JAHLJT010003656.1, forward strand.
ACTGGTTGACGACGCCTGGGAGCCCGCTTGCTCACTCCGAACAGACGCCGGTACTGGGGATCCGGGCCCCTGCACCATAGACTGAGATCCTAAAAGACCTTCCATGCTGGTTTTTAGACTGGGGTGTCCTTCCCCGCCTGTTGGTCCATGAGAGGTATTTTAATTGCCTCTTGACCTCTATATCTAGAGATTCCTTCCCTGTTCGCCACCCAGGTACACGTCGCTTAGGGGTTACAGGCTCCCCCGGCTTCACCTTTTACCCTGGGCCAGTGTTGTAACCAACCAGACCGTACCCCGGAATACTTTCGGGTCGCTCCAGTACGGCAGTTACATGCCATTCTGACAGAGTGACTTGCCAGAACCCCCATCTCTCGTCTGTTGGTCGACCCGTACCGCCGAAGAGATTGGTTACCACAACCTTCGCACAGGTTACTCAACTCGACAGGGTCCACCTCTTGAAGGTGAGAGCGGAGTTGGGATGGAGAGGCTAAGAGACTCTCTTCAGCGAGTCTTGTAATCGCATCACATCCCCTTGGACCCCTTGTGTCCGTCTGTCTGTGTGTGTCCGTCTGTCTGTGTGTGTCCGTCTGTCTGTGTATGTCCGTCTGTCTGTGTGTGTCCGTCTGTCCGTGTGTGTCCGTCTGTCTGTGTGTCTCCGTCTAAGTTCATATGTCTGTGTATGTCCGTCTGTCTGTGTGTGTCTGCCTGTGCGTTTCCGTCTGTCTGTATGTGCGTGTCCGTCTGTCTGTATGTGTGGGTCCGTCTGTCTTTACTTGCGTGTTCTTCTGTCTGTATGTGCGTGTCCGTCTGCCTATATGTGAGCGTCTGTTTGTATGTAAATATCTGTGTGTGGCTGTCCGTCTGTCTGTGTGGGTCCGTCTGTGTATGTATATTTTTCTGTATTAAGGACCCACAAAGTATGGATTCTGACTACACAACATGTTAGAGGAAGTAATTTGCCATACTATATACGAACAAGCTTTATGCACATTTTTGTTACCAAGACCCGGCAATAAGAGTTTTGCTGTCGAAAATTCGCCATTTTCCGGCGCACGCAATTTATCTTCTTACGAAGTGTAGACGAGAAAGTAAAAACAATTTTGTGGTATCAAGGAACTTCGAAATGTGCGTATCCGTTGAAATCTCGATTTTCCGCAGCATATCATAATTTTCTCTACATTAAGCACATTAGTCAAGATATGCATAGAGGGGAAGGTGGTAATATGAGTCCCCACTTTTATTTCGACTTTGAAAAATAAATTAAATGCCTTTTTGAAAAAACTAATATGATAATCTTATCTTCAACATTTGTGTAAACTATATAAAAAATATGAACTTTCATAACTGTCCAGAAAGTGGGTAAAAATCAATAATTCCAAAGAAGTCTTATTTGAAAAAAACAACATCCGGAGGTATTATGAGTTCCCTTAAATGTGTTTAGAGAAATTAATCACATATTTACGTATGTAAATTCTATTTTATTACAATAACTTGGAAAATAAACAAATCATTTACAAAAATCAAAAATATAAATGTCCTTTTCGGTCCCAGCACAGTCTTAGTCCATTTTCCAGCTTTCCAGGTTCCTCATTTTTCTATTATCCAATACAAGTAAATTATCAACTCTCTTTTTTTCCAGCTCATCCCCCAATACAGTTTTTTTCTTCATTTAATTACAACTGCTTCTTCGAAAGGTTTGTCAACACGAACCAGTCTTTCAAGAGAAGGTGCTGGTACGAGAAACTTTATGGAAACCTTTTTCAAATCCATTTCCTTTCTCATAACTGCCTTGCTTTAACATCGTCTTCAGTATTCCAGTTTTTCCTTTTCTTTTTGGTCCTAGAACCTTTCGTGGCATCTGAAACAAAAATAGTACGAACACAAGTTGTAGTGTATGTAATATGAGCAGCTTAAAGTTTGAGGCTCGTATACCCACCATATTTCGGGGTTCATTTTACAACCATCGCCATATTAAAATTCTGCAAACCAAAACCGGTCTTTCTTAAGTTTGAAATTCATATCGCGGGCATAAAAATTATATTTAAAAGATGTATTTCATTCGTTAAGAATTAGAATCGGTCTAAGCGAATTTAATCTGTAATTAAAAGCCAAAGACTTATCTTCCAAAGTTTTTAGAATAGAGAAAAAACGAACACCTCTGTTACTCAGCAGCTCCCATTCACAACTGAACCACAGAGCTATGATGGCGAAAGGCGTTTCCAAACTAATAGTTAAAATCGTTCCTGCTAGAATGTTTGCAAAAAATACTAAGATGATTGCAGATACTAAGTGTGTTTGTATTATGTACATGGCTCGCATTACCATCCTTTGCTCTACATATATGTAAAAGTACAAATCCAATTATATTTTGAGAAACTCGTTTTACTATGTAATCACAGTTACCTGTGCTTGCATTTTTCAGAAGTTGTAAACCTCCGTCATTTCTTTAGTGTTGGAAAATTACTTCTGAACGACTGGAAACAATGTTTTTCGAGGTTGTCAATTTTCCTTATATTGCATATATTGTATTTTTCTGTTGTCACTTTTCTACAATTCTTCATTTTGAGCGAATGTAATTCTGAGGATGTAGTGAGTGTAATCGTAACGATTCAGTTAATAATAATGATCCTAATAATAACAATAACAATAAGAATAATAATATTAATAAAACACTTTTTTAGTGCCTCGTTGCGAGATGAGAAACCGTCTCCCCCGTTCATGAAATCCGCATACAGCGCAAGTGAGACGATAAGAGATTATGGTTTCAGCTCAACGTTTTCGGTGAGTAAGCTTTAAAGCATATTGTTAATATGCAGTCAATCGAAAAGAACAAATTTAAAATTTTTGCATTTGATTATTAATCATATTTGTATCTATTTATTCTCCACCGTTATTTTATTTACTTTTTCTTGAACGTAAAATTCTAAGATTTATTTGTGCTGAAATTTAATCTATAGATTTTGACTAAAATGTTCTTTAAGAAGTCATTAAAATAAAAGCAAATGCTGTTTTTATTTATCTCAGTATGTCATGTCAACCTGACAAAAGAGAACGTAAAAATATAGAAATGGAATTCTATCTGAAACAAGTAAATGTCGTTTGTTGATAAAAAAAATAACGCCTTCCAGCACCGGCAGCAGTTCATTCTTGTTACTATAAAAATTAGCAACATGTCAAAGTAAACATTGTCCGGTGGCTTTTCAAGGATAAAATGTTTAAAATGTTGTGAGGATACATATTACAAACCCAAAGAATTGATTTCATAATTGCCTTGGCAAAAAAAGCTTGCTTTCCTGTAGTTCTTTCTCGAATAATATAATTAATTAATGTGACCTATGTGCCCACTGTAGCCATATGGCAACATTTTATAAAAAATAAACTAATGTGCGAAAAATGTTAAAAACTTGTTTTTAAGTCTTCTGATGACCCTCTTTAGCAATGTTATGCCCTAAATATTTTGTTTCTTCATAATAAATAATTTGGGATTGAAAGGGTTAAAACAATCTTTGTGGTTAAATCTTACATTTTGAGCCATGTCAAACCCACTTTTCTTATTTTCCTGGTCTATATATCCCGGCCTCATTGCATCGATGCTTCGGAAAGAGGGTTTTTGCAGAATGGGGTATCCCCTAAAAGGAAAAATCTGCCGACAGGAGACGAATACTCTGTAACCTTTTTTAAATCAATTAATAAAAGGATGATGCGAAATATGCCTTTTCTCTCTTTTCGTGCTTTTCATGCTTCAATGACCAGCACCTGAAACGAAATAACGCACGCAAATCTTATCTATTATCCAGACACGTAATTGTTTAGTCCCGAACACTTAAATATATTATTACTTTAAATAACATACTCCATGATTTTTCAAACATTTTGTCGCGGTAGTGTGAAGAAAATTGAACAATTTCGGGCAAACATATTTGAAAACAGTTTTGCCAAATACACAAAGTCACATCCTCACAACCCACTTAGGTGGCCCAGGGCATAAATTGTCACTGATGTGCCCCTGATGGGGACGTTCTAGGGTTCGAGTGCCTGTCGGAGGCAGGAATTTCGGCATTAGCTATCTAGCTAGATAGAATTCAACTGCGGTTTGGAGGAGAATTCTAGCGGACGGCTGCTCTGGTAGTTTTCCGTAGTTTTTCCGATCAACGCCAGGTGAATGCCGGAGCAATACTCTAACGGTCCACAGGACCGCGCGCGATCTTTCCTTCCTCTTGCTTGTGTCAACTGCACCCCTTTCTTACTTTCTCTCTCCAACACACACACACATTATATATATACATATATATATATATATATATATATATATATATATATATATATACACACATATAGCTAGATCCTTGCGAATACTCTGCAATTTTTAAATAATTTTTTTAAAGTGAAAATAGCTTCACAGTGGAACCCAACTTCGCATGGACAACCCCAAAACATAGTTTTACTGCATTAAAGGCCTGTTAGTGTGCGAGGGTAATCATTTTCACATGGAAAAGGATTCCTATTACATTGCACAGAAAATGAAAAAGTACCTTTCATTTTTAATCAGTCACAGTTGGTTTCTGAACTTTTGTGACCATCCATGCCATGGAATTGGAGGACCCAAAATAACTAAATCTCTAAAAATGTAATAGAAAGTTCAAAAAGGTGTAATTTTATAGAATACTGCTTAAGAAGCATAATTTGGATACCACCTATCCCCTGCCCCCCCTCCTCCTGCCCCCCCCCAACTCACACAAAACTTGTATACCCCTAAAACTCGCACACGAAACTCATTCCCTGAAATCTATTTGTTGCAGATCTTTGGAGTAATTCCCTAATACGGAGTAGAACACTTACAGGGTTTTGTGTCTTTTTTGTTAAAATAAATGTCAAAAACAGTAATATATCTTTATCGTATTATACAGGATGTCAAAGAGTAAATATTACAAACTTCTAAAACATGTAGAGGGGTAGAAGAGGTCACATTTTGCTATTACACATACAGTGGTAAATTTCTGCACTTATTCGTGTTTGGTAGGCACATGAAATATCCTTGACTGCCTCAGAATGTGACCTGCAGATCACGTGTGCATATGACTTTGCCTAACAATCAGGAGCAAGTGTGTTAATGAAACTTCCCATTTTATGTTCTTTGGAGTAGAAAGTGGTAACTGGTTTACCACTTTAGACTCCCTGCATGCCCTAGAAGTTTATAACAATTATTCTGCGTAACTTATTCCAGTATAAATACATTACATAAATACAAAAAACCGTGGTTTATTACAATGGTATGGATGCCAAAAAATCGTGCCACAGCAGTGATTGCTCTCATGTTAGGTACGAATACGTTTTGGGCGACGGAGAATCACATAGCGTAGTTAAGCAGGGGCGTAGCGTCCATGTGTGGGGATGATGTGTTACGTACCCTGACAATTTTAGCTATTTTTATTGTAAATTAATTGTAAATTGTCCATTTGTTATTTTGTTTTTCTAATACATAATATTTAATCATATTTCAAACTTTGCGCTGTTGAGAATTGCCACCTAACCTGCGCTGTGATTCAGATGCACAGTGAACCATTACATCCAGATTTCCTACGAAAAAGCTGCCGTTTTACGAAACTTCATTGTTCTCTTCGGTGTTTGTAAGAGAACAAGATTAATTAATGAACATTGTCGTTTTATTTAAGTTTATCACTTTATTTTAATGCATTTAGCAACTATATATTTGTAGCCAATTTAGGTTAGGGATTGTGCTGGTTGAATGCACAAAGGTATGTGACTGTGCAATCCACATCTGTGCCGTGTAATGGTGAGCACAACGCAATCCAAAGTGTCTACATAACTATGGAATGTATTGTTGTGCCATGGACAAATTATATCACGTGAGAAACAGTTAAAAATATTTGAAAAAAAATATGAGAGGGTAGAATTTTATTTAAATAGCCCACACAGGGTATACTGAGCAATACAACAGTGATATACGGGAAAATAGGGAAATTCAGTTATACTTTATGCGAGTTGTGTGCTTTTTTGGGAGACAAGGGCTTGTATTTTCTAGCCATAATGAAAATAGGGGATCATCAAATAGAGAAAATTTCATGGAATATATTAGTGAAATAATGAAATATGATAAAACTGACAAGGATGATATGGAAAATTCCACTGTTTCATGCAATCTCGCCAGAAATTCAGATTAATTGGATTTCAAGTGTGAGCATGGTAATGTCCCATGAAATTAAAAATGAAATTTCTAACGCCTCTTTTGTCTCGATACTGGATGAAATCCTTGATATATGCAGCAAAGGACAACTGTCAACTGTTTTTTATTAGTGTCTGTAAATTGATTGATGTTCTCTTTCCTATTGTATTTTATTATAGATCATTGCTTTCCATTTTATAAATTATGCTAATTCTAATGGGTTTAAAATGATATGATTTGGACAATTTTTGAAAATCATTGGGTTTGATGGTACGCTTATTATTAGAGTATGAGGAGAGACATATTTTGCTAGGTGTGAACTTCAGTCAACTTTTCCTAACTTTCAACCAGTAAACTGCATGATGTACGTCAACCTTTATTACTTTTAGTGGATCAGTTTTTATTTTAAATATACAAATTATTTGTGTGCTCTAATTGTCCAAAAAGACAGAAAGGTATTGGTGAATGAGGAATATTTAGGAGTTTTAAATTATTTTCTCATTTCTTAAGTTCCATACCTTAAGTCAAAACTCAGGCTACGCCACTGTATTTAAGATTCACAATGCTACTCCCAAAGTGCTGTTTTTTACATACCAAATTGCTACGGTGTGCAGTAAACTCTCGTTAGCACGAACTCGCTTAGCACGAATTTCGCCGTAACACGAACAAAACGTCGGTTCCGACAAGGGATTATGGTGATACGGACATTTATAGTACTCGGATAACACGAAATCCTATTATTTCGGTTCCTTGGAATTCGTATTAATGGGGTTTTACTGTATATACAACCTAACTACGGAAGCTCGCCTGAGTGATACGTTCTTTCTCCGCTAGATTGGTGTCAGGAGCTTAGCGAAATTTGCACGGTCTGACGGAAGAGCGGGCCCAATAGCTCGAGTCTCGTCCCGTCGAGGTGGGTTGGTCCACGTCCTGACGGGGGGATGCAGAGAAGGCTCTCAAGTGTTCCTTTCTCCATTTTTTCATCTTCTTGCTTCTCATTTCGTGTCATGTACGTTCTTTTCACTCCTTTTTCTTCCTCACTGGCCTTCTCTGTATGCTGAACGCCCACCCATGTGTTTGCCGTGCATGGCGACCCGTGTCGGAGGGAATGTGTGTCCTGGCAGTTGAGGGACCTGTTTGTTTCCCTATCTAGTCCTAGTGCTACTGTTCGCCTTGCACTAAGGAGTACGTTGATTACGTATTTTGGGGAACATTCCCTGTAGGTTCCAACACACTCGCTTTGGCCCCGGACTCTTCTAGACGGGCGGTCGGGAGCTAACCCACTCCCGATCAATCGGCTCGGACTAGGTCTTGTCCTGAACTCCAGGGTGAGCGGGGGAGTCCACGGCGGTGCAGCGCTGTGTTATTCCCCCACTATATCCTCGTGGCAACCCTGGCACTCCGATGGAGTGTCCCCTTGTTGGGCTCCGTGGTGGGTGGGGACCACGAGGATGAACCTATTCCAATCTATATGGATACTTCACCTTTCCCCCCGCCCTCTTCCGCAAGGAAGAGGAGATTTACAGAGAGAACTATTGATTTGAATAGTTTTTTTTTCTAAACAAGAAGATCGACCCAAGAAGCCTCGTTTCCTCCTCATGGCATGTGCCGAGGAAGGTAAGACTTTCAAAACTGTGAGTGCTGTCCGTCTGGCGCGAGCCATCGAAGAAGCCTACGGGAAGCTCCAAGCGGTCGTGCGACAAAGGAATGGAACCATTCTTTTTGAAGCGCGTACCGACGAGCAGATTGTAAAAATTCAAAATACGAAGCAGATTGCCGGCCTCCAGGTAGTAGTCACGGTTCATCCCACCTTGAACCTGAGCAAAGGCGTAGTCAACCACGAGGACTTTGCTACTGAAACGGAGAAAGATCTTCTAAACTTTTTTAAGACCCATGGCGTGACTGAGGTGTACAGGATCGGAAGGAAGGAGCAGGGGAAAGTGATCCCTACTTCTACCCTGATCCTTACTTTTGACCGACCATCCCTCCCGGAAAGGATCGTTACCGCTTTCTACAACCTCCGTGTGCGGCAGTATGTGCCGAACCCTTTAGCGCTGCTTCAAGTGTCAAAGGTTTGGGCATACCCAACAGCGATGTATGTCCGTTAACGCGGTTTGCGGGAAGTGCGGATCATCAGTTCACGACCCACAACCCTGCGATAAACCACCGCACTGTGTGAATTGCGAAGGCGATCACCCAGCCAACGACAACCAGTGCCCCACGTTTCTCCGGGAAAGGGAAATCCAAAAAATAAGGGTAACCGAAAAGGTTTCCTTCCCTGAGGCGAAGCGTAGGTTCCAAATCAGGAATCCAGTGGACCTATCTCGATCCTTTTCCAGTGCTGCAAAACCTAAGTCCCCAGGGGGTAACAGCGAGTTGTCAAACTCACTGTACCCCAGCGGTAGTTTCGCACTTTAGTTGTCAAGTTTCGCCGACAGACTTCCCCGAAGATTCGGCATGTATCCAAGGTGGGAAAATTATAATTCCCACAAAGTACAAAAAACCTGTGCAAAAACTCCACCAGAAATCGACCACTGAGACTTCTACTGAAATCGATCTTAAACAGACACCGCCTCAGGAAAAATACGTCATCCAAATCCCGTCCACCTCTTTCTGTCTCTGAGAATCACATCGGACGATCCTCCAGCCCCTGTAGATCTCGGTCACCCGTGGCCAAAAGTCGGGAAAAACCCCCCGACCATATCCAGCAGCAGTCAGGATGACTCTGCTGTTGATGAGGAACCCCACGAGAGTTCCTCTACAACCACTCAGAAGGTGAGAAAGAAAAAAAGCAACCAAAGAAATAATTTCTCATAATGGCTCTCTCATGGAACTTAAATGGTCTTCGTGCTCACTCAGAAGAATTAAGATTAATAATTTCTCGCCACAAACCATTTATAGTCTGTCTTCAGGAAACTCATCTTCTCCCTCATCATCCCCTGTCTCTTCGCGGATTTAACATCTATCGGTTTGATCAAGACGACGGACTTCGTGCTCACGGCGGCGTTGCGGTACTCATCCGCGACTCCCTGTTCTCGGAGGAACACAACGTTCGAACCGACCTCCAAACAGTTTGCGTACGGGTACACCTACCATCCTTCTCTTTTACGGTGTGTAGTATATACATTCCCCCTGGCCAAGTCGTGTCACAAGAGGAACTCGAAGATGTTTTTTCTCAGTTGCCCGCCCCTTTTTTTATTGCGGGGGATTTTAATGCCCACAATCCCCTCTGGGGTGGCACGAGGACCTGCCCGAGAGGTTCTATACTCGAAAACATTATTGACCAGCAAAACTTAATTCTTCTGAACTCCGGGAATCACACTTATTTCTCCATGGCGTCAAACTCCTTCTCGTCAATCGATCTGGCACTCTGCAGTCCATCCCTATCTACCATGGTAGAGTGGACCGTACTCGATGATCTAAATAGGAGTGACCACTTTCCCACTTTGGTCCACTTTAACATCCCTAATTTAGACGGCATCCACCCTCCTCGCTGGCTATTCCATCGAGCCGACTGGGATACATTCAGCGAGAAAATTATAATGCCAGACCACTTTTCAAATAATATCGATACCTTGGTGGCCCAATTCACCGACGCCCTTCTTCGCGCAGCCACCATAGCAATCCCGAAGTCTACGTGTCGGCCACGACGCGTCCCTGTGCCTTGGTGGAATGCTGACTGTGCCACCGCGGTGCGTGACCGAAAGCAAGCACTCGCGAGGCTCAATAGGTACCCCACCGCATCAAACCTGATCGATTTCAAAGAAAGCGGGCCAGAGCCAGATTAGTAATACGGGAAAGTAAGACCGCTTCCTGGAGAGCCTTTATTTCTTCTCTTTCTTGCCATACCCCGCCTAAAGTAGTATGGCGAAAGATCCGACAGATCGGAGGAAGATTTTCCCCATCATCTGTCCCAGGACTTCTTATTAATGGAAATCTTATTACTTCTCCAGAAAAAGTAGTTGAGGAATTGGCCTGTCATTATGAAAATACCTCCAGTTCCTTACACTACTCCCCTAGCTTCTTGAAAACTAAGAGTAGAATGGAGAAATGCAGATTGGACTTCTCTACCTGCCTGGAGGAAGATTATAACGCCCCTTTCTCCATGGATGAATTTTCCTGTGCGCTCGCCGTGGGAAAGATTCTGCTCCAGGACCAGACCAGATACATAACGAATGTTAAAACACCTGCCGGAAGAGGCACGTATCTTTCTCCTCCGTATCTTCAACAAGATTTGGATGGAACATACCTTCCCTAGAACCTGGCGCGAAGCGATTATTATTCCTATTCCTAAAGAAGGAAAGGACAGGACAAAGCCGTCAACCTACCATCCAATCTCGCTCACAAGCTGTATATGCAAACTTCTGGAGCGAATGGTGAATACGCGTTTGGTCTGGCACCTGGAACAGAGAAATCTACTTACCCCCATCCAATGTGGTTTCAGGAAGAACAGGTCAACCATGGACCACCTTGTCACCCTTACCACACAGATCTCCACTGCTTTCGTGCTACGTCAACACCTGGTAGCAATTTTCTTCGATATAGAGAAAGCTTATGATACTACCTGGAGGTACGGCATTCTTCGCACCATCCATTCTTGGGGTCTTAGGGGCCGGCTCCCCCTTTTTTTAGTAGCCTTTCTTTCCTCAAGATACTTCCGCGTTCGCCTTGGTGACAGGTTATCCGCCAGCCACCATTTAGAAAACGGAGTCCCTCAGGGCTCAATTCTGAGTGTCACTCTGTTTGCCATCGCTATCAATAGTATAGCGTCGATAATCCGAGAGCCGGTGAAAGCATCGCTCTTCGTTGACGACTTCGCCATTTTCTGCTCTTCCAAGAGTATTCAAGTGATAGAGAGACAATTACAACTTGTCCTCAACAAATTGCAGGAATGGAGTGATGCTACAGGTTTTAAATTCTCCGCATCAAAGACTAACTGTATGCACTTCTGCAGGATTTATCATCTTCATAACCACCCCGATCTTTTTCTTGGAAGCCATCTTCTACCTTTTGTGGACTCTGCAACTTTCCTTGGGCTTACTTTCGATAAGAGCCTAACTTGGCGAAATCATATACGTAAACTGAAGAGCCGATGTGTCTCACCTCTGAACCTCCTCCGCACCCTTACAGGCAGCTCTTGGGGAGCAGACCGCGTGTGTCTCTTGCGTTTGTATAGAACCCTCATCCGCTCTGTTTTGGATTATGGATGTATTGTATATGGGTCAGCGTCACCATCAACCCTCCGGCCATTAAACACCATTCACAACGCCGGTATAAGAATTTGTACAGGCGCCCTACCGCACGAGTCGCATCGAATGCCTCTTGGCCGAAGCTGGAGAACCATCTCTGAGCCGAAGGCGAGATATTTATTAGCCTCTTATGGGGCTAAGTGTCGGGACTGGTTGACCACCCTTGTCGTCGTATAATCATCCACCCAAAGTATGAGTCCTCGTACAATCTTCGAACATCGTTACCCCATCCCCAGGTATTAGATTACGAAATCTTCTCCGGGAATTAAATGTAGAACTTCCCACCCCTGTGAGACCCACAAGTGACCGGATCCCTCCTTGGAAACTCCTCCTTCCCAGTATTGACTTCAGACTCTCCCATTTACCCAAACAAACTACTAGTCCTCTGGTTTACCAGAAGCAGTTTCTGGATATGAGAGAATCCTATCCGGATCATTTATTCTTATACACGGATGGTTCATCGTGCAGCGACGCGGTGGCATGTGGTTTTTTACTGTATCAGGGCCACCAAATCATTTCGGCTTCACTCCAAGTGCAGTATATTCACTGCCGAAATGTATGCAATCTTTGAGGCCCTAAAATACATTGAATCAGCAACGTTGCGGCGAGTAGTTATCTGTTCCGATTCTCTCAGCTCTCTTCAAGCTGTCTCCCGTCCTTCGTCAGACTACCTGACTTTATCCGTTCAAAGCCTGATTCATCGTCTTTTGTCCCGCCGCTATGACCTGGTACTTAGTTGGGTGCCAGGCCACGTGAGTATCAGAGGGAATGAACTGGCCGACCAGGCGGCGAAATCAGCGACTCGTAAAACTCGTATCGACATCCCTTCTGTGCCATTGTCCGATGTTCAGGCTTTCTTCAAACGATCCGTGCTTAGAGCGTGGCAAACAGAGTGGCACAATAGCACTTTCAAACTAAGTGCGATAAAGAATTCTGTGTATCCCTGGCGCTCCTCATCACGGTCCTGTAGGCGCGAGGAAGTGATTTTAACCCGTCTTCGTATCGGACACTGCCATTTCTCTCACGGCTTCATTCTTCGAAATGAAACTCGCCCCATCTGTGACTCGTGCAAGACTGTTCTTTCCGTGGAACACGTCCTGCTGTACTGTAGGAAATTTGTTGGCAGTCGACGAAGACATGACCTGGGCAACTCGCTACAAGTGGTGCTCGGGGAAGACGATTCTGCGCCTCTCAAAACTTTTTTGTTTTTGAGAGAAAGCAGAATATATAATTTTATTTGAAAGATAACAATGTTTTATGTTGTTTTTTGGCCCCTTTACAGCCAATTTTACGTTTTAAGATAAATTTTACGCGCCCTTTTTCTATTTTCCTTCTGCCATTTCTACAAGTATGCCTGAAGCAGAATTCGAGCCTTCTTTTTAGCCAATGTACATGCTTTTAAACAGTGAGTAAGTTACATATGCAACTGAATATTCTTTTCTCCAAATACTCTGGCATGGGCGCAAATGACCACAGCAGTCGAAGCGCCCTCTAAACCCTATTCAATCAATCAATCAATCGAGTCTCGTCATGTAAAACAAGGCATCATTGAAAGAATGGATAGATTAATTTGTGATTCCGGGTACGTCAATGAATAAAGCTATTGGTCCCGTAAGTGTAGTGCGTGATTTGTATCGCTGGCGTTGGCGAGTCTTTCCCGCTGGATGGCGAGATCCGGCGCCGACCTGGCTTGCGGAGATTGCCCCCAACCAGTTATTCCCATCAGCGGGGCATCGACCCATC
>JAHLJT010003656.1:78263316-78303790 GCA_031308135.1 Acheta domesticus
ACAGGAAGGGATGTTGAATAAATTCACTTTTTGCCTTTTTCTGGTTCCAGTCAATCGGTCCACAGGAAAATACCAATTAACACAAAGTACACAACAAAAAGGTCCACTCCACAACAAAACTGTTCTCACCTTAGTATCCACTGCATAATGTCCATAAATGGCATGTCCTCAGCCAAAAAGTGCACAAGAAAGTCCATTGAATAATGTCTTCAATTCAAAATGTTAAATTAGCAGAAATGTATTGTCTTCGCCAATAAATGACATCCATATTCCATTTTAGCATTCTTGTTAATAATACAAATGTGATGATGTACAAAAATTAAAATCAATTTTTGGGGTAATTTACAATGGAAACATATGTTTTGCAGAAGAAAATTCTGGGAGTAATGAATACATATGCCACTTCTATTTCCAAAGTAAAAATGGAAATAAAGTGTATTGGAAAGTGTTCCGAAAGTAACTTTGTCGATAAACGGTATTATTCGCTACATTCTTCTGAGCGTTAATTACGGTGGACGTTGTATGCTACGGGATATTAAGGTTCAGGACATTTCTGCAATGGTCATATAAATAACTCGGACGAAATTATTGGATCTAAAATGAAGGGACATTTCCACAGGTGGACATTTTTGCAGTGGGTGTTTATCTGTGGATACATTGACTGACAATTCTTTTACTTTCTCGCTACGGAGTAGAGAGAAAGTTACAAAATGCTGCGCGAAAAAACGGCAAATTTTCGGCAGAAAAATCTCGTTTTACAAGGCCCTGGTAACGAAAAAATGGCTAGAAATTTAGAAAAAAATCTGAATATGAATATTTCCAATCGATCCCTTGAATTTGAAGTCGATATTTTAATTTCGGGTGGTACTTTACATGGCGGCCCTGGAACATTTTCCAAATTTTCAAAAAAATGGCTCCATTGTTTTTGATTACATTTTCTTGTTGGATACTGTTGAGGACGTTTAAGAGAATGGTGTAGGTCACATGTTCGTTGAAACCCTGATTTTTTGAAAATTGCAAAAGTTCAAACTTTTTTCGGAGTCTTCCTACAACTACAATTATTAAGATAGATTTTTTTCGTTGATGAAATCTGTTTCTTAAAGATAGATTTTGAAATAAGGTCATGAACAATTTTTTGAAACTTTGATTACTTTTTTGCGTTATTTTGCATGAAAATAGGGCGAGAAAGTACGTGCTGTTTTAGCATCACAAGTTTCTCATGCAACGTTACACTATGCCAGTGTTTGCCAACTGCACAAGAAATGACATTGGAGCCACTTTCCCCTTCGTGAGCTGGAGCTCGAAGAAGCAGGTGCGAGTAAAAGGGGCAGACATTGGTCGCCCCTAGCGAAAATCTTGGCAGTGGACCCTTGCCGGAGTTTCAGGCAACTTGAGTGTGAGACATCATCGCCCGTTAAATGCCTTTCGACTTGGGAAGAAACGTTTCTGTTTGTGGACACTGGAACAATGATGAAGTATTTTGAGCGTTAGAAAGAACTGCAGTATGTTGAAAAGTTAATTCTTTAGAAACATTACGAAGCTTTGTGACACAGAGAAACCTGCGAGATAAAAAGAATTTCTGAGAATTGGTAGAAAACTGCAATCATGTGGAAAGTACAGGATTTTGCAGATAGAAGGTTATGTAAAAGGTACTGAAAATTACTAGGATTTACAACATTCTTAAAGAAAACTGTATATGAAATAACAAGACTGGAATCCAAATTCTTCCATGTGACCCCTCCCGATTGTCTATTTGTTAACATTAATTATTGTTTCAGAATGAACGAAAATCGTTTTATTATATTACATTGTATAAAATTACTAAAATGTTAAAACTTGTTTTCTCTAAAAATGTTATGAACGAATTAGAAGAATAGAAGAGGAATTACAGTACTGTTAATGAAAAACAGAGACGGGTGTTGCTTTGAGTTATCTAATAATCTTATAGACTTTTTGATCTAATTGAGAGGTATATTGTTTAATTTGTCATAATGTTTATTGAATCATTAAACCCCTAATTAATAACTACTATTTAAAAGACGTAATTATCATTTTCCAAGCGAACCTTTTCCCCTCCCTTCCGTACCACCATTGGAACACTGTGCGCCCGCTGGCGCGTCGGGCACTTCCTTTGCTCCGTGGCTCGGTTCGGAGAAGAGGGCAAAGTTCTGTGACGTCACAGAGCATTGAGTTGGCTCTATGCAAAGCACTGCACTATGCAATTTTGAACATAAGTGCAGGAAGAATTGCCTACCGATCTGGGATGCAATTTGGCAAAACACTGATTTTCGAACCCTCAACATGCCCTAGACATGGATCGAGCGGAGCAATGAGGAGCGGGGTTATGCGGAGCGGGGCCATGCGAAGCGGAGCCATGCGAAGCGGAGCCATACGAAGCGGAGCGGGGCGATGTAGAACAGAGAGGCGATGCGGAGAGGAGCATGGCGATGCGGAGCGGAATGGAGAGGGGCGATGCGGAACGGGACGGGGTGGGGAAGTGGCTGGACAGAGGAAGAGAATGGTGGGAGGGGGTAGGGAGGGAGCGGGGTGGTGGAAGGGGGCAGGGATGGAAGTAGAAAGGGCAGGTTGGGGTAAGAACCGATGATCGAAGAGAAAGGGGAGATGCAATACGGAGATGCAATTCAGTCACGAAAGTGATGCAGACGAATAAATAAAATTACTTCCATTTACTTATTATTCATTTATTGTCTACGTATGATAACTGTAATAACTCAATAAGAGGTAAACCGTCCATGGGAGGAAGTGCGGGTAAGATTTATCAAACATTTATCGACATAGGTCGCGCGGAGGGATCGTGGGAAAATTCGGTAAAGAAAACTGAATCGATGTAGGTAAATTATCATTTATGAACAGAACAATACAAATTTGGAACAAATCATCTGCAATGATACTGGAGACTCTTCCTCAGAATGTTAAAAATTTAAAACTACATTAAATAAATTGTAACGTTTTTTACAATATGTTAGCACTAATTAATTATTAATTACATTATTATTTCTATTTGATATTATTATGTCAGCTTTAGCACGATAGGATTAGAACATTAATTCTGCAAAATTTTACCTACTTTAGGAATGATATTTGGAAAACGCTACCTTCGCGAATACTTATGTACTTCCAAGTAACCTCGTATTCTATTCTGTTCTATAACAAACAGATGGGCGTGCCGGCCCCGTGACCGAGATCGCGAAGGCAGTAGTGTCTTGGCGATCTCGGATCGCAGGGTCGCGGGCTCGAGTCCCGCCTCGAGCATGGTGTATTCATGTATGTATATATGTGTGTGCCGTCCTTTCACCTCTCACTCTCATCATTCATCTTCCTTACCCCAGGGTTAACAACCCTGGAAAGTAAAAACCGGATCCAGAGTAATGCTGATCACCCCTAATTAATGGCATACCCAGCATGCCTGCGTGGTCCGATGTGCGTAAAAAAAGCAGATTGGGCGATGTTGGGTACTTCAGCTAATAAAATAATTCAGTCATACCTCCGGAGGGATGCGGTCGGCAAAGTCGTCGAAGGAGTGAGCGTGCGGGAGCCCCTGGAGTTACGCGCATGTCGTCGTACGTGGGCAGTCCGTGATCGATGCCGCGCTGGATGTTGATGGCGATCAGATCCACGCCATAGGGTCGATCCCCGTTGAACAAGTAGTTGGTCATCTGCTCCATCAAGGAAGAGGCAAACTTCAAAAAAACTCATTTCAACCTTTACAAAAACTCATTTCACACGGAGGAAAAGATGGGATTATAGAAAATTGAAGTCTGGAAATGCAAACGAAGATGCGAACGCTTACGCTCTGCGAAACGAAGTTGTCAGCTCGTTGCATGGGCTGATGTGTCATGGCGACGAAAAACTGGTCTGAAAACTCCGGGTTGCGCAGGCGACTGGGGTTGAACACTACCTCCGGTTGGAACACGTGCTCGAATCCAATGCCCTGGTGGAAGAGCCTGAAACACGTCAATGTTGCAAACTGCAAAAGGGTTGCAATGAAATGATGTGGTACTGAATGTGTGTGTTAATGAATGAGTATTAGGCGGTAGTCAAGGTAGAGTGGTTTTTGGCCGAAATTTCTGTCTGCCGGCGTCGGACGTTTTCGACCGATGTGCCTAATTACTTCAAACACGTGAGGGTAAACGGAAATTGTTACAATGAATCGGAATGTACTCTCCTGGCGGCGTCCAAAATATCGGCTGTCGGCCGACCCGTTCCGTTTCGTTTTGTCCGGCTGTCCAAAATTTCGGACAAAATCGGTTCCACTGTGACAACAGCTTTAGGCAACGGTCAAAGTGCTCGTGATATATCGGTCGGTCGCTACCGGGCGACCCTGCGAGCGAAATCCCTTCATGCTGTATCCGAAATAGTCCGAATATTCCCACAATTCGCAGTCCTTTGAAACATTACTTCTATAGCAGATAGTGTAACGTCGTTAGTTGGCAGCCATGCTTTCGAGGTGACAGCGGCCACGAGAAACGCAGGAAACCAAAGGAGGAGCCTAGGGCGGCGAAAAAAGGCCAGGTGAGGGAGAATAGAGTGACCCCTCAGGATGCAAGAGCCGGTATATGTGGGTCGAACGATTGCCCTTGCAGGGAGGCTGTGGGCGATCACGTGACCTCCCAAAATATTCACGCAGCAGATGCCCAGGTAGAGGGGCTTCGCTTTGTGTTCGCCTCGCGGGATGTTGCAACTGCTAGCCCGGAAGGTGGTGGTGGTGGTGGTGGTGCACACCTCGAGACGAGGCGAGTGCGTTGCACTGGGTGTCCGGGTACCGGAGCGGCAAAGCGTCGGGTTCCCTGCATTCCTGCTGGCCACTGGCACCTCGAAAGCATGAGTGGCAACTAATGGCATTACCGTGTTCTTGGTATTACTGACGGGTGTTAGCACATTTTGGTCGGCGCGGACAAAGTTCCTGTGACTTCCGCCCATCTGGGCACTCTTTGTGGTACTGCCGCCAAATTATGGGAGTTTCATGCTGCACCAGTGTGTTATGGGGGCGCCAACTCCAAAGTTCCGCGCGTCCCACTTAAAAAATTAATGAATGAATGAATTAATAAGACATTAATTAATCATTGTTCCCCCGCGCCTCTACGCATGGGGCGCTTACTTCCGCCGCGCGGCTTCACCCACGCCGCCGACACCGATGACGTCACGTCCGACATCATCACCACCGCCGCTGCCGGCCGCCGCCGACGTTGCCGGTGCCGCTGCCGCCACCACCATCGCCGTCGCCGCCCGCATCTCCCCCCGCCTTCGTCCGTCCGCCCCCTCCTCCGGTCGGCCGGCTAACCACCCCCCTGCGATGCGCCCGGTGTCAGAGCGGTGTCAGAACTGGGTGGTTTAGCGGGGAGAGAATGCTGGTGGAGTTGGGCCACGACGGAACGGGCAGTGCGGTGGGGCAGCTTATCGCTCCACACGGGAATGCTCAAAAACTTTGGCGTGAAGCATTCCCGTTGGCGAAAGGCATTTTTTCTATGTGCATTGAGACCCTCTACTAGACAGCTGTGTAAATAGGAGGAGCTGTGGTACTATGAGAGTAGTCTGGTTTAAAAAATCTAGGCATGTGTGTCTCGTAACCTTCAATACATTCTGCAATGTTTACATTAATTTAATTTTTCTTCTGTATCAGTCAGGTAGCTTCGCCTAGTCAGTGTGTACCTTTCATTTGTGTTTTCATAGCAATGCAAGAGTCTTGTGAAATTGTTAAAGTTTTTTGTATTCTTTGACAACGGGCTTAGCTCTACTGCTGATCAGGGCGAATGGAACCAACGAATCAAACGAAACAGCTTTTCGTCCGACAGTCGGTTTCTGGAAGTCGTCGAAAGTCGTTCGGTTTCAAACATACCCATTTATATTTACTAGCACTTGTTTGAAAGAATTGGACCTAAAACGCCTGACGTCGGTCGATCGAAATGTCGGTCCAAATCTGTGCCATCGCTTTAGAAGCCAAAGACGTTACAGTCGCAAGGTGAAAACTATGGATCGGTGGTGGGGGTTTAGTCTACCGAAAATATTTCAGAATCCAAGAGTTGATCGTAGCTCCCGGAGCTGGTTGTGAGAGATACGTACTTGGTAATTCCATCGACTGTAGAATGGCCGTATCGAAAGGCTGCTGTTGCAAACTCCAGAGAAGTGGTCGGATCCGTTCTAGGGTCATATTCATCACTGTACCCCTCTTCAAGAGGCCATAGACGATAGTCGGTCATCGCCATTCGACCTGAATTCAGAAAAATATAGTGATTTTACTGTAAGTCACATAAATGAGGTCTGGTATAGAATATGTGGGGCAGCCACAACTGTTTGCGCCACCAAATGGAATTGTTCTACCGAAGTAAACATTAATTTTCAACTTATCTTCTTGAACTACAGTCCAATGGATTTTAAAAGTAACACCTGTTTTCAATAAAATATATATTTAAAGACATACATGTTAAAATCTCATTTCTAACAACAAACAGGCAAAGTACTAAAGTTTCGAAGCGCTGTGTCACCTCATCATCAGGTACATCTTGATATGCAAAAGAAAACTGTAGATAATTAATTACCCCATTGAGAATTAAAGAGATACGTCAACCAAGGCAATAGTGATCAACACATGTCAAGACATGCCAGTAGCTGGCGGTAAACAGTTTACAACATAGTAAACAAACTCTATGCCACCTATTGTTCTCCTGACATGTGTGGTAGTGAAGTGCATGTGAGAGTCAGTGTAAGTAAGGGGTGCGGATAGGACAAGGAAGAAGAAGGAAAGATCGCGCGCGGTCCTTGGCCCGTTTTTAGGGTACTGCTCCGGCATTCGTCTAGTGTTGAATCGAGAAACCACGAAAAACTACCGATCAGAGCAGCTCCTCCAGACAGCGGCTGAATTCGACTTCGGTGTAGCTAGTATCGAAAATCCTGCCGTCGTCGTTGGGACTCGAACCTTAGGACCTCCCGGTTAGAGGTAATTTAGGGTCATCAGTTGATGCCCTGAGCCACCTCAGCCGATAAGAAGACGAAGAAAAAAAGGAATGTGAATAAAATAGTGGAGGCAGAAAAAGAATAAAGGTAAAGAGAAGGATGAAAAATAAATTACTACTAAGACAAAGAAGAGGCCGAAGAAGGAATCCCTTCACCAAATTCTCCGTGCTCACTCACTCACCTATGACGACGGGCAGCCACTCGTTGTAGAGCACGTGCTGCAACTGCGCGCCCACGATGCGGCGCGCCTCCTGGTACAGGCGCTCGTCGTCCCAGTGCGGGTTGATGAGGGCCAGGGCATCGGCCAGCGCGTTGTGCTGGCGCAGCAGTAGCCGCCCCACCGCGACCAGCCCGATCATCTGGTTGGCGCGGACGTCGCCTAGGCAACGCACCACGCCCCACACCCAAGGTTAATTGATTGATTGATTTGTTGACTGATCGATCGGTTGGTTGTTTGATAAGTTGTTAATTGATTGTTGATTGGTGTTGGTAAACGACGGAGCCTTTTTTTAGAAATGTTGAAAATGTCCCATGGGCTTCATGTAAAGTACCTCCTAAAATTAAAATATCGGTTTCAAATTCAAGGGGCCGCAGCATCAGTGATTCGATAAGAGAATATCCGTTTTGGAGAAAATCGGCTGAACGGTTTAGCCGCTAGCGTTGTTCACAGACGGACGGACATCCAGACGTTCTGCCGTCATTTGATTTTTTGCCAACAAGGACCCACAAAACATGGATTCTGGCTTTTATAACGTTGTAAGGGTCTTGTAATAAAGAGTTTTTTCCGCGGAAAACTCGCCGTGTTTTTCGCGCAGCATTACATAAATTTCTCTCTACTCCGTAGCGAGAAAGTTACTTGCGGTGCTAAGACAACACGTACTTTCTCGATCGTATTTTCACGCAAAATTACGCGAAAAGTGCTAAAAGTTTCGAAAAATTGAACATGACATTATTTCAAAATATATCATTAAGGAACAGATTTCATAAACGGAAAAATCTCTATCTTTAACAATTTAGTTGTAGGAAGACTTCAAAACAAATTTGAACTTATTCAGTATCAACCAGATGGATAAGAGAATATCAATTTGAAGAAAATCGGCTGAACGTTTTACCCGCTAGCATTGTTCACAGTTGGACAAACAGGCGGACGAACAGACAGATAAATGGACAAATGTTTTACCGTCATTCGATTTTTCAGTATCAAGGACCCACAAACGTGGATTCTGGCTACACCACGTGCTAGAGGACATCTTTTTATAAATCTAGCAACTGGATTTATACTTTTTCTTGATCAGGGCCCTGTAATAAAAATGTTTTCTGCCGAAAATTCGCCGTTTTTTTGATTCAGCATTACATAACTTTCTCTCTACTCCATAGCGAGAAAGAAAATATATACGAGGTTGAGAATGCATTTGAAATGAAGCGAACATAGTACTACACTTTTTCAGGTGAAACCCAGGATCTTTATACAGAGAGATCGTGCGTTGCTACAACACGAAGTAGAAGAATGGAGTCTGGAAAGATATTAAAATTACCCACGGGTAATCAGTTTTCCATATTACGCAGCGTTCCGAATTGCAAGACATTTCATGTTTTGCTGGCCACGCAAGTCAAGGCATGGGTTGTGTGTAGCATGATAAGTAGGTGCAAGACAAAGTCAGAGGCTCGCATATTTTATAGTGTTGCGCAGTTGTTTCAAAATTTAAATTAAATTCACTTATTACTCGAAATAGAGGTGGAAAGAGAGCATTTCAAACGATGAGACATTGTTCGCTCTTGTGTTGAAGAAAATTGTTAATTTAATTTTTATTAACAGAGCGGAATTACATGCAATACATGACACGTTGAACATTACGAAATTTGTAACCAACGAGCGATTATAATGACTTTGGATTATCAATATAATGGTAAACAGTCTGTACGTAAATAATGTAAAGATACTTGTAAAAAATTAGTTTCCAACTAGGGACTAGTAGAGCGACAGAAAATCACACAATGTATCCTATTGTCTTTAGACTTAAAGTAAAATTCTAATAACAGTTACATTGAAACGTTTTTTCAAGAAATTGTACATGACCTTTCTTAATGAGCTGAGTTTTTAGAAAAGATTTTGTTTAAGGCAAAAATATGCATCAACAACTTTCCAGATATGAAATGTTACCGTTCTGCAATTTTCCAAAATACTGAGAGTTCGTCGGAAACGAGACAATCACAATCCCCCCCGTTTTTTGATACACACAGTCTTTTGATAGATACGAGGAGTAACTTTACAGAAAAATTGGAGCCGTTTTTGAGAAAAAAATTTAAACAAGATGTATCTACTTTTCGTTACTAGGCCCTGGCAATAGGAGTTTTGTTGTCGAACATTCGCCGTTTTTTCTTCGAAGAATTACAATATTTTCTCTTTATTGCGAAGCAGTACCGATAAAGAAAATGAGATGAGGAGGAAAAGGATAAGACGAGGAAAAAAAAACAAGAGCTGGACTCAACTCTCAACTCTTGAGGGAAAAGGTCAGGAAGAGAATGGGCAAGATGAATAAGAAGAATGAAAAAAAGACAAGAGGAGTAAGAAGAATGAGAAGGACAAGAGAGAGTAATAAGAAAAAGTGGAAGAAGGAGAGGATGTCGTATAAGTCAGAAAAAAGGAAAAGTAAAGAGAACAAGTTGACAACCCAGAGAAGAAGGAAGATACGTACGAGATGGGAACTCTAAGGAGCTAAAGTAGAATAAGAACATGAAGAAAATTCATTGAATAGGGTTTAGAGGGCGCTTCAACTACTGTGATCATTTGCGCCCATGCCAAAGTATTTAAAAAAATTAATTTATTAAGTGTTGCAGATGCAACTTGCCTGCTGATTAAAAGCATGTACATTTCCTAAAAAGAGGTCTAGAATTCTGATTAAGTATACATGTAAATTTGGCAGAAGGAAAAAAAGGAGCGCGTAAAATTAATCTTAAAACGTAAAATTGGCCGTAAAGTGGCCAAAAAAACAACATAAAACATTGTTATTATCTTTCAAATAAGATTATATATTCCGCTTTCTCTCAAAAAACAAAAAAACGTTTTGAGAGCGCAGAATCGTCATCCCCGAGCACCATCCGTAGCGAGTTGCCGAGGTCATGTCATGACTTAGAGATCGGATTTTTATGTAGTTACATATTTTTTGTCTTTCTACTTACCGTTCTCAAAATTGTAATCTTGGCGAATCATAGCCCTCCTAACAAAATATCGAATTTTTTCTTTACATATTTTTATATACTTAGTGCTATATTACATATTTTGCCGTTTTCACAATATATTTTCTTATTTTATCAATTTTCTTGAATTTAATTCCATATTTTTTATGAAAAGATGTTTTTTTAAAATCAGCATTGTTCCTACATTATTGGGGAAATCGCGGTGTCCAATATATCACTGATTTGGGATGTAACCTTAATTTCCGAGAAAAATTTGCGATCGCCAACGTGTAACACTTCGATGAAGATGCTAAGGTCTATGTTTGCTGGTCGTATTTTTCACCAGTTTGGCGATTAGTCCGGCTGCTAAACTACGGTCCTGGATTACAGTAGATTAAGCTTTTACTATGACGAGAAAGTTGTATGATGTAAAGTGAGCAGTTTTTATAAACGTAATTTCTTGCTATGTAAATGGTTTTTAATTAGAGAATTTTAATATTACATATTATTACATCCGATTTTACATATCTATTACATATGTTTACTGTTTTCCTTACATATTTATGTACATATTTTGACGTTTAATACTACATATTTTTCCGGTCTCTACTTATGACGAAGAAAAGAATGAAGCGCGCCTGGTATGGCCGATGCGTCGCGTCGCGCTCACCGGTGAAGTAGCAGGGGTGCGGGGACTTGACGGGCGCGCAGGTGGGCGGGTCGGTGCTCAGCGGCGGGAACTCGCGGCCCAGCTCGAAGTGCGTGCGCAGCCGACCTCCGCGGTGCTCGCGCAGGCGGTCGGCCACCTTCTTCGTGCTGCCGTACACCACCGACGCGTCCACGAAGTGCGTCACCTTGTTCAGCTGCGCAACACACACACAAACATACACACAAACTCAAGCACGACTCGTGGGCTTCGCGAAGGTTGATTGGCTATTTCGTCGTGGCGCGTTAACTGCTATGGTGGTTAGTTCCGTGAGTGCATGCGTTTATCCCGGGAGTACCTCGCCAGTCGGCCCGGACGGTTTGTGGTAGTGAAGTGCATGTAAGTAACGGGTGAGGATAGGACGAAAAAGAGGAAGATCGCGTGGGGGACGTGGCCCGTTTATTAGGGTGCTGCTACGGCATTCTCCTGGTATTGATTGGCGAAACCACGGAAAACTGCCGATCAGAGTAGCCGGTCACAAGACAGTGGCTGAATTAGACCGAACAATTCAGCTAGAGTCGAAAATCCCGCCGCAGTTAGAACTGGAATTCTCGGTCAGAGGCACTGCAGTGACATCAATTGATGCCCTGAGCCACCTAAACCGAGCCATCCTATGGGAGCGCTTCTAATCCATGTATCTGTGTGTGTGTGTGTGTGTGTGTGTGTGTGTGTGTGTGTCTGTCTGTCTGTCTGTCTGTCTCTCTCTCTCTCTCTTATATATATATATATATATATATATATATATATATATATATATATAGAGAGAGAGAGAGAGAGAGAGAGAGAGAAAGACGCTCATAAGAATTTTTTCGTGAGGAGGTGCAACAGAGAGGGAATTTCATCTCTCTCTCCCTCTATCTTTTTGTCAGAAAGAGAGAGAACAAGAAAGAATGCGAGAAGAGAGAGAGGAGAGAAAAGAGAGAGAAAGAGAGCGAGAAAAATAAGGGGAGAGAAAGAGAAAAAGAGAGCGAGAAAGAGAAGGGGGAGAGAAAAAAGAGAAAGAGAGAGCGAGAAAGGGAGGGGAAGAAAGAGGGGTCGACAAACAGAACAGTACTGTGAAGAAAAAAAAAATTGGTGTCGCGGCCCCACCTGCGCGGCGGGCCCCAGCTCGCAGTCGTCGCGCAGGGCCAGCTGCGAGCGCACCATGTTGATGCAGCGCTTGCCGAAGCGCGCGTAGAAGTAGTCTCGGGGCGGGACGGTGATGGGCATGCACGCGAAGTGCAGGCGGTCCGCCGGCAGCACGTGCGTCTCGTCCGCCGAGCAGCACATCACGCCGCTGCCGTTGCCTGCAACACACACACGCGCACGCGCGCACACAGATGTTAGTTTAGTGTCTAGCATGGCTTTAAATTGATTTAAATGCTTTTTATTTTTACTGAAACGTTATTGCTCGTTGTCTTCGATACGGGGCTCGATATACCCTGCGTAACGTATCTGCTAAGAGGATGGTGGTTACGAGGGATATTGAAAAACAGTTGAATGATGTTGCATGTTTTCTTAAGGAGGGAATTATGAATCTTGGCGCATGTACGTACTCTAACGTCTGGATAAAGTTATGTAGGAAATAAACACTCCTTGAGAGGTATCAGAGTGAACTGTCCCAGCGTAAAGTACCATATCATAAACAATATATAGTCACTTTTGAGCCACCATTCATGTGCGAATTTAAACGTTACTACAGAGTTATCGAAAAACGTTACTCCACAAGAATGATCGTGAGTATTCACAAGACTCGTATCGTATACGAAAGAAGTCACGTGATTATTAGAATGAAAGTAGTGCAACACACGCTTTTAAAACTTGAAACAAATTGAGTCACTTCGTTGCTTCTAACGTGCATCAATTCGTTTTAGGAAACGCTGCGCAAAATCTCCCTACACACTCATACAAGATAATTAAAAATTGTTTTCGGACCTCTGAATGTCGGCTGCGTCAGAAGGAACAGAGTACATTAGAAGATCAATAAGTTTGTTCGCGGAAACAAATCCGTTATGGGACATCGTAATATACGGTTGCATTGTTTGAAAAATTGTTTATTCGCGGATCCATGATTAGATGTGTCTTTCTGCATCTATTAGTTCTATACAACTTCATTTATTACTACTACTTTTGAAACGTGTGTAGTAAATTATACCGTTAGATTTGAACGCATCCAAAGAAATACGTTCCGGAATAACCATTTTCAGTATATACACTTTCAAGCGCGCAAAAGCGAGTAGCATTCATGGAACGTCTGTAAGTACACATAGGTACGCGGAAAACACATCACTTTAACCTGTTTTCTACTCTGATGTTTAGAATTTCAGTTTCAGCTTCAGCAATTCCAGTTTTGCCCAAGACGCTTGTCCCTTTGTTAGGACACGTCATTTTTGACGAGAACGATTTCAACCTTAGCGGAACATTCTATTTCGTGACAGTTTTACTTTATATACCAGTGAACTTGTGAACTTTCCTTATAACATTTTCACTATTTTCCAAACATTTCTTTCCGAACTTTTCTAAATTTATAAATAATGATTTGGGGATATGTCACTTTGCTGACGCACTACTTGCTTGAAATGCACATTTTTTTATAACCAGGTTCTCTGAGCGGATTAGCAGAGCCTTTTCGGAAACATATCTACCAATAGAGAAGTCAGATTCTTTTGTGGAAGTTTATAGCCTGTATTCCGATTTCATGATTTTCCTTCTATATTGCATTGTAAACTTCACTGTCGTTTTTACACGAAATTGCCTTGTGTTATGGTTTTGCCATTCTCATTGATAATACTCGAGTAAAACGTAATCTTAAATAATTAGATATTTTTGCTACAAGGTCACTTAGCGCAAGCCAATAAACCACTTACTAAACAAAATAAATGTAGTAATTAGTGAAAATGCACGGAAACTTTTCTCCTCTTATTGTCATAACTCAACATCCACTCACATATTTAAACTTGTTGTGCTACAAAACCTCATACTTTCTCACCCCGTTTGTAACTGCTCCGCTATATAATCCTACTAAATAAACTTATAAAAGTGTTTTCAACCAGCAACAATTTATTTCCGCTTCAACTCCAAACTCAGATCCTTAGAGTTAACTTGCCGACACCCATACCACTACGTCACCGAAGCGTCATTTGCTAAGAATCTTCGTAAGGGCGAGAAATAATACTAGCACCGTTAGGAATACCACGGTAAAAGAAAAAATCTAATTTGGTTCCACGGGTAGTATTTATAATATATATAAATTTCGTGTTGATTGATTCATTAGTTGACTAAATTTGTTCATACAGATGCACAGAAAGACAATTGATTTGACGTCACTCACACTTCAGAAATCGAATAAGAATTGAAAAATGTTTAAAAATTGCAAATTCGAATGTCACATATAGACACTTCCGGTTTATTTACCTGTACTGATTGTATTTGTAAGTAGAAGTGATTCATATGATTTTCAGTTTCTCGAATTATCAATTTTCTGCAACTACATATTCATGAGAGACAAGTAACACATTAAAATCCCTGCGCGTGACTCGAAATGGTGACCTTTCGTTCCGAAGCGCTGAATGTGTACACGCCATTTTACCGCCTTTTTTAGAAATTGCATAATTTTCAGACACTAATTAAGCGAAATCAGCTCCTTTTTCTTCAAAAAATTGTATGTAATCTTTTTTAAAGTGCTGATTTTTTACAACAGACGTTGTTTAAAGCAAAAATCGCTATTCTTAATGTTCTAATTTTGGAATGTTCAGTTTTTGGCATTAAAAAAACAAAAATAGCCGAAAAGCACCAAACTAACACCATATTTTTTTACCGTTCTTTATTACATACGGGAAGAAACTTTATAGAAAAAAGTTTGAGCGGTTTTTGAGAAAAAATTGCCGTGCAAATTTACACGAAAATTACACGCTCATATTTTCGAAAAATTGAATATGAACAGATTTAAAGATCCGTCTTTAAGGAAGATTTTGTTTAGGAAAAAATCTATATCTTAAATATTAGTTGTAGGAAGACGCCTAAAAATTACCCTTTTCAATTTTCAAAAAAATATGATTTCAACAAACATGAGACTACCACTATTCTCTTAAGCATTCTTTATGTTATCCGTAAACAAAGTTTGATAAAAAAAATTGGTGTCATTTTTGAGAAAATTTTGAAAATGTTTTTCATAATTCATGTGAAGTACCCTCAAAAATCAAACTGTTCGTTTGAAATTCTCAAAGCTAAGAGCTTAGCCAAGCTTAGATTGAATATGGAATATAAATTTTGAAGAAAATCTGCTGAACGGGTTAAGCGCTAGTGTTGACCACGGACGAACAGACAGACATTTTGCCGTCAATCGGTTTTTCGGTATCAAGGATCCACAAAACATGGATTTGGACTACACCGGTAAACTTCGGTTTTTCTTTCTTGGTGCGTGGGGGGGAGTCATCAGAATGGAATCTCTCACGCTATTTCGCGTCGTTCTCGGTTGTACTGCTAGGAATCGCATGATCGCGACTGTATCGACAAGTGCTGGCGATCATGCGACTCCTAGCGGCTCTACTGAGAACGTCGCAAAATATCGTGAGATATTCCATTTTGATGACACACCCCCACGCGACAAAGAAGAAAAAACGACTTCTAGTCACGGGGAGCGGCACTTACGAAGCTGGATGCTGGGCGTGAGCAGGATGTCGTGCGAGACGACCTGGCCGAAGAGCATGACGAGTAGCGATGCATACTCGTGCGGGACGTCGCGGTCCGGGAAGATGAAGGTGCTGATGGCGCGCGGGTTGGGCAAGGGCCCGCCCTTCACGCTGCGCCGCGGCTCCCACACGCCTGCAACACGGGCGGGCACCCAAAGGCGATTGCTGCGGGGTTGTGAAACTCAGTACCCGTTGAACACCAGCGGAAGCAGGGAGGCAGGGGAGGTGTGTCAACAAGCGACCTCAGAATAAATTGCTACATAATTGATGGAATATATATTGAAACGAATTATTATTATTATACGTTTAGCAAAATGAAGTGATAATATTATTATTAGTATTATAATAGGTTTAGCAAAATGAAGCGGCGTCCGACCCTATTCAAATAGCGCGGCAGTTATGGCCGTTACCGTTTGACCCGTTCCGAACGGGTCAGGAGAGCGCGCCAGCGGGAGCGCGGGCATGGAATGAGTCAGTGAGTAAGAGAACTCGGTAAGAGACGGATAGACACGTTGCCTGGAGTGATTTTGGATCGTAATCTAGGGACTGAGGAAACGTGAAATGCAATATTGGACAGTGGACATAGTAATAACAATGTATAGATGACTACGATGAACATAGCTAATCGGAGTTCGAATTATAGAGAATTGATCAAGTGCGAAGTATCAGGGGAAGCTAGACTCGCCACGTGTCGGTACATGTGACTATAAAACGTTCGGTGAGGGCGGGAAACTGAGTGCTAATGAGCAGCGGGTCCACCGACTAGACAGTGTGAAAGGGATGGACAAAATAAACATAAATAGTGCTTGGAAGAAAAGTGTTGTGGAGGGAGCATTGTACAGGGGCGTGTGGGCCCCGAGTTGCAAGCAGCGTCGTCCGGTCGTGGCTCCGGGTAACGGCACCGACCGAGGGCAGCCAAGCAATGCCGATCTGGAGGGGGGACTGCGCCTCGCCTGCCTCGTCTGGAAGCTAAGTGAATCGCCCAATAAATGCCAGATTTTCTCTTTCCCTTTGTGTATGCTCTAGTGTTTTAAGAATAAAAAGGAGATGTGGTTGTGATTTGTTAGCAGTTAATATTAGAAAAGTGGAGAAGTGTCACACCGAGTGTATGAATCGATGTAAAATAAAGTATTGTCGAGGTTCTTCATATTTCAATGTGGGTGTATTTCTGATGAATGTGTCAAAACCCAGAGCCCATTCGCGAACAACGATTACCTGTCCCACCCATAAAACATTGTTGAAATGAACTCGACAGAGGAACGCTTCAATATATAATATATATATAATATATATTATGTATTTTAAATTTACGTTTCATTTATATAGATTATCACTGGAGTGACGAAACAGCTCAGAGGCTTCTTTTTTATCTTTTACATGTGATAAATCCACCCCACGGGACATCCGGTTTTATTTCCCATCTGAAGGAAGGAATACGAAAGATTTTTTCGCCCTGAAACTCTCATCTTGGGAATGATGTCCTCCCCTTCCGAAAAGTTGCGAGATGAGCAGGAGAGTTTCTGTGAGGACACATAGCAACCAGTGATTATCAATGCACGTGACGACCTGTGTGTCGCACGATATAGACCTGCGGTAATTGAGCATCTGCGTAATCGGACCTTTAGTACATAATGCTTTTGGAATGTCGTGAACTCGTATGCTAAAATGCTTTGGAACATGAAACCAATACTGTCATTTGAAATGCCGTAATAAATATGAGAAACACAATTTTGCTGTGGTGCTAAATGTTCATCCTGTAATGATAAATACAGCATGTTGGATAAATGTTGGAAAAGTCTACACATGTTGGATAAATGGAATTATAAAGCATTGCATTAGAGAAGAAATGGTTATTTTCTGAAACACGTACGTATTGTATATAATGTTCCTCTAGAATTGATAACGAGAGAGACGGCCCAAAGACACTTGTATCCATTTCTCGCTGCCCTGTAGCTCCTTTTACTAAACGTATTTTTTATACTTCATTGGACTTGGTCTCTGTATTTAAACCTCGCTCACCACGCTTCTCCAGGGAACTTAGCTTCCCTGCGAACTCAGTATAATTGCATTCTGAACTGTAAACATTTGTAATAACCTATAAGCACTGCTGGCAGCACAACACTCCTGCAGTAAAAGGCATTACAATGCACTTAGTTCATACCTTGTCCTTTCACGTGTATATTTAACATTTCCCACCCGTACTCATATTCTCACAAAAAAATTATTGCCATGACTTATGCGCTAACCCGCGTCTCTTTCTCTCTCTACCCAAAAAGATCTTTTTTTCTAAATTTAGCACTAGAATGTATCCAATTTTTCGACGGCAGAGCTCGGCAATAAGAGTTTTTCTGGCGAAAATTCGCGATTTTCCGGCGCATGATTACATAAAATTTTCTATTTACGAAGTATTCTAAACGCGAGCAAGTAAAAAACAAGTCGCAATGACCATAGTGGTAGCGCGGGAGCAGGATGCGCGAGTGACTTAACGTATCTTTCTCTCTCTCTTTCCCCCGCAAAAAATATGTTTTTTTCTAAATAAAGCAACAGGATTTATCCACTCTTTCGACGGCAGAGCGCGGCAATAATAGTATTGTGGCGAAAATTCCCAATTTTCCGGCGCGTGATTACATAAAATTTTCTACTTTTCTACGAAGTATTCGTAACGCGAGCAAGTCAAAGAAAAGAAAAAAAAGTCGCACTGCCTGTTGTGGTAGCTCGGGGGCAGGACGCGCGAGTGACTTATGCCATGACATGCGCTAACCCTCGTTTCTCTCTCTCTCTCTCTCTCTCTCTCTCTCTCTCTCTCTCTCTATATATATATATATATATATATATATATATATATATAGAGAGAGAGAGAGAGAGTATAGAGTATATATATATATATACTCATATATATATACTACGTGACTCACCATGTATATATATATATATATATATATATATATATATATATATATATACAGGTGAGTCACGTAACTTTAGCACCTTCTGTAACTTTTGAACGGTTGAAGTTATTGCAATGCAGTTTTCACGGAAGTGTATGAGGGGAAGATGCTAATAGATACGTGCATTAATTTCTATTTTATCACTTGTATTTTACGAGATTTTTAGGTAACTTTGTTTTTTCAAATAGAACTAAACATATTTTTTCAGTCCACCATGACGAGCGTAAAAAGACGAATCCAACGATGTACATATTATCATATGTTAGATAAGCATTTTTTTGATTAATTTTGATTTTTGCGACTGGGGTTTCACGGACTTTTTGAATAGTCCACCACACAAGGTCACGCAGCGCTCCACCAGCAACGCGCGCCCTGGCAAGGGAAGGGAGATTTAAAGATACCAAACATATTCCAAATATTCACAAAACCGTTGCAATTTTTTCCTGAACTGTGCTTTCCATTCTTCCGCATTTTCAGATTTTCGACTTTCTTTGATTGAAGGAATTAAAGGATGGAAAATAAGGATTTGTCATAAGTTTGTATCGTAATAAAATTGTTTATAACTTCAACTCCATTTAATGGGGTTTCATAAGATACGTGTTAATGGGATCTTGAAACAAAGCACAATAAGAATAAATAATTAAAACTGTACAAAAAATATTGCGTATTTTGAGCAAACAATTTCAATGTTAATAAGCATACAATAACTTCGGGATAGAAATAATCTTATTTCAATAAATACTACTTAAGACAAATCCGTATTTTCAATCCCTAAGAAACACAAAATATGTGAAAATGGATCAGGATGGAAAGGAGAGTTCAGGAAAAAATGCAACAGTTTTGTGAATATTTTTTGTATCCTCAAGTATTAAAATCCCTTCCCTTTCCCGACCCCGCGTTTGCTGGGGGAGCGCTGCGTGGCCTTGTGAGGCTGACAGTTACAATGAAAATATCAGTTAAACACTAGTCGCAAAAAAATCACAATTACTCAAAAAAATGCTTATCTAACATATGACAATATTTATATCTTTGGATTCGACTTTTTTACGCTTGTCATGATAGACTGAAAAAATATGTATAGTCCCATTTGAAAAAACAAAGTTACCTCAAATATCTCGTAAAATACAAGAGATAAAAGAGAAATCAATACACATATCAATTAGCCCCATTCCCTCATTCGCTTCCGTGAAAACTGCATTGCGATATCTTCAACCGTTCAAAAGTTACGGGAGGTGTTAAAGTTACGTGACTCACCCTGTGTGTGTGTATATATATCCCAAAAAGATGTTTTTTCTAAATTTAGCTACAGAATTTATCCCCTTTTTGACAGCAGAGCCCTACAATAAGAGTGTTTCTGGCGAAAATTCGCGATTTTCCGACGAATGATCGCATACATTTTTCTACTTACTAAGTATTCGTAACGCGAGAAAAAAAAAGAAAAAGAAGAAGTCGCTCTGACCGTCGTGGTAGCGCGGGGGCAGGACGCGCGAGTGCGCCGTGTCGGCGGCGCCCCACCGCGGCCGGTGCTCGTTGTTGCAGGCGCCGTCCACGCGGCGGAAGAGCGCGTCTCGCTGGCAGCACAGCGGCGACTCGGGGCACGCCGGGCCCTCGTGCTCCGTCCTCCGGTCCCCCTCCTTCACCTGCAAACACACGCCCCCGATGAACACTGCATTGATTATGTTGTATATAAAATCAAACACACTCCCCCGATTAAAATGATTAATACTGCACTGATTTTGTTCTATACTAAATCAAACACACTCTCCCCGATTAACACTATTAATACTGCATTGATTATGTTGTATACTAAATCACACTCCCCCGATTAACACGATTAATAATGCACTGATTATGTTGAATACTAAATCAAACACGGGATTAAATATCTGAAGCAACAATTACAAGGCTCGATAAAAGAATCAAATCATTACAACTACCGATTATAAGAAAAGATATTAGTAGAAGAAATTATGTTTATGTGAGTTACGAAGTTTTTAACTCGCTTCCAAATGACTTGAAAGTTTTGAATAATCTAATATCTCTATCAAAAGAATTGTAAACAATTGCTTGATTGATTTGCGTGAGGATGTCCTGAAAACCATTATTACCTGAGAATTTATTCTCTGATATGCCAATTATTTTCTATTGTCCTTCACTATTGTTTGTTATTGTTTCTTTGTATCCAACATATTTTCCAATATTTTATGTCTTTGTTGACTACGAATTAATTTGTATATGCGATGCGTATCCTTTACTTATAAGTGGTGTATATTATTTTATTTCTTTTATATTATTTTTTTTTCGTTCTTTGGAATTATATCTGTTTATCATTTACTTTAATGTCAATTTTTTTATAAAAATGTAAAACAATTTACAATGAGACATTAAATATTGTGATTTGCAAGTTCACGCACAGGCTTAGTCTCAACGAGATGCGAAATTTATAGAGGATGTCCCACCAACTCTGGACCACCCCCATAACTTCTAAACGGTTCAGGATATCGAAATGCTGTTTTCGATTAACAATGCGGGATAATGGGGCAAGTAACATGCCATAGAGAAATTGTCTATGACATTTTTAGTTTTCGAGAAATTTAATCATCTTTAGTTTTTTAAATGGAACTATATATTTTTTCAGCAGCAATGTATAGATCATGAAAAGAGGAATAAAATGATGCATCATATGTTAGTATTTTGATGGTAATTTGAGTATGAAATTAGACTTTCTGACACGTGATTTTTAAGTAAACGGTCTTTTCTTGTAGCAACCCTCGCGACAGTAGCCGTTGGTAAGACGGCCTTCGCTGCGTCGAGACTGTATCGTGGAGACAAGGTGTGTGAGAGGGCGGCTGTGAGGGATAGAGGCGTAACTACAGCAATTCATGGTCTTGACATGAAGATCATATGAACAACATCAACATTAACGATCAGAATGAGAGATTTTTGACATTTGTTCATCTGAATTGAACTTTTCTTCTACTGAAATTCCAAAGCAACGATAATCAAAAAGAACAAAATAAAAATAATTTGTAGCGGAAGGACGATAATAATAAAGGTTCTTTTCAAACTTAGAAGAATCGAGCTCAGTGTGTTTGCAGAAACAAACTCTCATTTTAAAACATGGAAAGGGAATGAATGATTAAAGATTTTTATTTTAATATCTCGATAATTCATTAAATAATAGATAGGTAGACATTTTCTATTATTATTTACTGTTAATAAACTTATTATTTAAACACTTACAAAAAGAAGAAAGCAATACAATTTTTGAAATATTCTTGACAGACTCTCAGTGTAAGTTTAATAAACTTTAACAAAAATGCACATCTGCAGTGACAACTGCTAACACTGATTGGAGAGTTTCTCACTTCATAACGCCACGTGCTGCCACAAACTTGAAAATCCACGGCGGAAGTGTAATGTTTTCTTTTCCATTTATGAACAACAGGAGAGGTACGGTTGCGTAGTGGACGAATAATCACCTTAATGAAAACTTAAATTTACCAACGAAGAGACGGTGGTTGGATTCTTGTCAAGTTTGAAAATGATATTTATTATTAAAGAAGACAAATTACATGCAAATAAATCAATGGAAAAAATCTCTTATTCTGATCGTTGAAATTAGTGTTTCTTAATGTGACTTTTGTGACAAGACCCTGGATTGCTTTAGTTAGACCTCTTATTCCTCATTGCCACCCCTCTCAGTCCTCTCTCTCCACGCAAGTCTTGACGCCGTGAAGGTCTATTTTCCCGAAGGCGAGAGTTGCAAGGGCTGCTTCACGAAATATTGTCCGTTTAATTCAAAATCACATATCAGAAAATCCAATTTTATACTCAAATTACTATCAAAATACTAGCATATGATACATCATTTTATTGCTCTTTTCATGATCTATACATTGCTGCTGAAAAAATATATAGTTCCATTTAAAAAATCAATGATGATTATATTTCTTGAAAACTAAAAATGTTATAAACATTTTTCTCTATGGCATGTTACTTACCCCATGATTCCGCATTGTTAATCGAAAACTGCATTTCGATATCCTGAACTCTTTAGAAGTTATGGGGGTGGTCCATAGTTGGTGGGACATCCTGTATACTCTATATTTTATGCATATGTATATTTTGTATCTGTATAAACAGCGTGAATAAACATACATAAATACATACATACAATTTTATTTCACACCAAAATACCACAGATTAAGCCTTTCCACTTTGCCAACGGTAACAATAGCCAGGATATACAGAATTCGATATCCAAGTCCAAAGAAAGTCTAGGTACGAGCACGTATACAATTCAAAATTTCTACTGCAAGTTTCCTGCTAAGGATTCGGAATGCGAGTGCGGGGCTGTCCTCGCTCCATGGCTCCCGCGAGGTGACCCCCTCCGCTGGGGAGGGATGGCTGCCCCATCCCCCTCTCCTGCTGGAGGAGAACTCATCTCAATCAACCCGGTCGCTCAAGGATTGATTAATTGTTCGTGATTCCGGGCACGTCAACTATTGAGGTCATTGGTCCCGTAAGTGCAGTGCGTGTTTTTCCATCGGGAGAGAGCTGTGATCTTTTCCCGCTGGATAGCGAGGAATTTAGTTGTAAGTCACATAAATACCGAATTATATTTGTTTATAATGTTAGAAGGCATTTAGGCAACGAAATTTTCCGTGGGGTGTGTTTACTCCCGGGCGATCAGTTACGTTCGTATGCAAGACGCCCAGGTCAATATTCACATTTTGTGAAAATTCATATCATCTTTAACTGTTTTACGTTTTTTATACCTTAGACTTCAAAAGTGCTTCCCCTTTCCAAAATTATCACCGCACGCCACTGGTTAATGCACTGAGCCATCTCTCCCGGTGGTCGCTCAAGGTGTGGCGAAGGGCAGAGCTTCAATTTCCCCTAGCGGCGGCCCGGGCTACCTTCTGGCCCGTGACGCCGCCGGCGGGCTTTCTGAATTGAATTGAATTGAATTAATGCCTTATTTTACGTGGCGAGACTCAGGTCATGAGGCCCGCTCTTCCGTCTGACCACGCAAATTGCGCAAACTACGCTGTATTGCATGGAAATAAATTACTGCTGTTTCGTCTGTGCCAGGACTCGCGGCCGCCTCAGAATCGCACTGAAGTTGGCCGCAATGCGTCCGAAAAAGCTATATGCAGCAATAAATACTTACGACATAACGCTTCATATTTTTTTCTATAATCTATTGCATGTTTTCATCATGGAAGGTTACGGTGTTCTTCCCTGCTGAATGGTGAGATACGCCAGTTGCAATGTTTTCCCCATCCAGACATCTGTCGCTACCGGGGCACCATCCCAACCGGGACAAGCTCTAACTCCCGATTGGCCTCCTGACATAGCATGTGTAGTTTAGTACA
This sequence comes from Acheta domesticus, assembly GCA_031308135.1. Taxonomy (NCBI): domain Eukaryota; kingdom Metazoa; phylum Arthropoda; class Insecta; order Orthoptera; family Gryllidae; genus Acheta; species Acheta domesticus. Next base: position 78,287,171 of record JAHLJT010003656.1, read on the forward strand.
TATAGGTGGTTATAAGTAAGGGGGTTAGGATGTAACCAGGAAGATGAAGGAAAGATCGCGCACGGCTCATGGCCCTGTTGTTGGAGTACTGTTCCGGAATTTGCGTGTTATTGACTACCAGACTGACCAGAAAACTACCGATCAGAGTAAACTACCGAACACTAGAATTCTGATACAGACTGCGACTGAATTCGACCTATCTAGCTGTCGAAAATCCTGTCACCGTAGAGACTCAAACCCTATGACCTCCTGGTCAGAGGCACTGCAATGACATCAATTGATGCTCTAAGCCAGGGGTGTCCAACCAGCAACCCCTCAAGGGCCACAACTACAACCTTTTATATGGTTGCGGGCCATATTTTCATTACTCGGGCATCCACACCTGAGTTCCCCACAATGTTGATCTCGGCACTTTGATCGGCTTCTCTGAAACGGGGGGGGAGGGAACCATGCGTGATATCGGTCCGCACTATGCATAACGTAGTGAATCAATTGGGATGATTTTTAATTTCTGAATTTACTAGAAAAAAATCCTCAAGTCTACACTTCACCTACTTTTTATTTTAAAGGGGTGTTGATCTCGCGTGAGGACGCGTGCGCTGGACGCACAATGTTCTCGCCAGACATGGTTGCACTTTTTTCACTTTTGTCTAATAACCTTTTTTGAGCCACACAAAAAGCCACCACTCTAAGCCATCTCAGCCAGTCTGGTGATAAAGTGAAGTGCCACTTCACCTAAAATTACCATTGTGGCAAATTTTAATGAAGGAACTTACAAGTATCTACTGCTTTTAAAACTTTGCTATTATCCTTCTTTTTCCCCCTTTGACGTTTATTTTAATTTCGCGTCTTGGCGGCCCGCCAACGGACTTACTGAATGAGAGATGAAATGTTTCACGGTCTTTGCTGCATATATTCTCCTGCGTCATAGCGTTTGGTTCTACCAATACCTTCTATTAATAGGGAGTTTAGCGCCAGGCGTGAGGAGACTTCCTTAAACTCTGTTGATCACGTCACTGACGACTTTATACGGTCATAATGAACAACGTTCAGAAGAATTTTATCAAATGGCTTCATTGCGCTATACATTATGACAAAAGAAGTATTTCAAGCGTTGAACAAATAAGTTGCATAATATATCAAAGAATGTAGGATAGTGGTGAGACATTTAAACCACGATGCGGGTCAAGAGTGTAAAAAATCTACATTGTGAACGGAGTTTTAGATTTTGTGGCCCTTCGCGATGAGAATGCAGTCTAGAATTTTGAATCAGCTTTTCTTGAGAAAGGAAGAATCTTATAACTGCGTGCGTTATGAGCATACGACATAACTTAACCCGAAGATATGATTTCAACTTCTTTTTCGTGAATTCCTTTCCTGTCACCTCTCCAACATTTCCCGTTAATTCTTACCAGTGCTGTGGAGTAATTGTAACTGCCTCACATACGAGAATCGGTTTATCAGAGTTGGAAAAATGCATCCTTTCCCCTTTTTAGGTGGCCATTTTGCCGCATGTAAGGTGACTGTAGAGTCTCCTACAGGCCTGCACTATTTATGAAGGTAGAAGGTCGCACCTTAGGCCTAAAGTAAGACGTTATGATTTCAAGGTCCGTCACATGACTATTAGTGCATAACGCCGCTACCTTACGCATGGCGCTAAAACTCCCTAATAATAGAAGGTATTGGTTCTTCCACGCATCTCTAAGGCAACCTACACAATTGGGCGTCAACTGAGTGGCTTGTAAGAAGCGTTTTCTCCTTTGACCGAGAGAAGTAAGCTTCGCCATATATGTGGCCATACACTAGTCTCACAAGACTGGCTCGCATGGTATGTAATTTTATCACGCTGCTTCATGCAACGTTATTTTACTTTATGATCCTGAGTATCTACTCATTTTGAACATAACTGGGATGAATATTTGTGATGGATAATGATGTTTATCGATTTAATGACGATGAAGCAAAGGTGGAATGAGGGGTAAGGGAAAAGAGATAATTTCGAGAAAACCTACCGCGAACCTCTTTTATCGACCACAAATTGACATGGATCAATCGATATTTGTACCCCGCTGTTCAGAAGTGTTATCACTAAACCAAATGTCTTCCTACACCCCTGATCCATAGTAAGAAGAATAAACCTGACAGCGACAACAGATTACCGGCGTGAGACAAGCTTGTTTATGAATCTAAACTTAAAAGTCATTTTTCGTATCCTCACTTCAACAGCCGTATTTGGCAGAGCACTTATACGCCTCAAAGGTGAGCTTTGGCGGCCTATGCCAAGAATGAATTTTAGAGGAAGATTACTATGGCGACGTTAAGTAAACAAGACAATGTACAAATAACTGTTGACACATTGGCAAAGAATATTTATTATTTTTCGAATACAGAATGTTTTTCATTGAATATTTGCTCCATAATGTTGACGGCTTCACTATCTGGGACTATTTTACAAATAAAGTTAGTTATCTTACCCAATTAAATAAGCTTTGCTTATAACAGTGTAATATCTTTTCATAGAAATACGCCAGCATAATTGTTTCATTTACCATGGTTACACATTTCTCTCTTTTCCATATTAAAAAGAGTTCACACTCTCTTTCGTATGAATCCTTTGAGTTTTGAGGAAGTAAACTGTCAGTAGCAGCTTCAGCTTCCTGAATAATAATCTCTGGAATATCGCGAACCATACTTACAAAACAAATCGCCAAAACCAGTCGCAAAGTTTACATGCTTTAACAAGTGTGACAGTACTGACAACTTCAAACGTGATTTGTACCTCGCTGCCTATAGCGTAGAAGAACATCTGCATCTATATGACGAAACCGCTAGCATAATGAGATATCTCTAAAAATTCAAACATAAAATTGGGAGGTGAATGTACGGAAAATAGTGCGCTCCTCAACCAAAATTGAATGATTTTGGAATCGGTTAGTTTACCAACCTCAGCTGAGCTCCGCCTCGATTGGTAAACACCTTAAATGCAGAAAGCAGCAGAGCAGATACCTGCAGAGTAGAAAGAGAATTCCTGGGATGTACGCCTGATTGGGACACGATTGATTGAAATATCAAGAGTAACATTCGTTCGTGTTTTGTCTCTGTGAGACCGACCGAGCCTAGACCAGCAATCGTCAGGTGAATGTTTCTGCACGTAGTGCAGAGAGTGAAAAATTCGAAATATATAATAATAATAATAATAATAATAATAATAATAATAATAATAATAATAATAATAATAATAATAATCTGTTGGATTGTGTACGATATTGTACGACCAACAAATTCAAACTGATCGCACGATAGCGGCAAACAAACCGGATATAGTCATCCGAGATTTGGAGAACAAATCGCCTTTACTTGTCGATGTTGCTGTATCTTGCGATCAAAACGTCGTTACCAAGGAGGCAGAGAAACGTCTTAAATACAAGAGTTTGGAAATCGAGATCAGCCGAATGTGGGCGTAAAAGCACAGGTCGTCCCGATAGTTATCGGAGCTCTGAGATTTGTTCCGCAAAATTTGTGTAAGAACTTGTCTAAACTCCCAGGTAATTCAAAAGACTGGGAAGTGCAAGAAATAGCTTTATTTGGAACAGCCCACATTTTGCGCAAAGTATTGTAGAGGCACCGACAGTCCCTAGATCTACTCCTTAGGTAGTTGGTTGCAACCTGGAGTAGATTTTATATTCATCCGACACATAACATCTTTAGTCGTGATTTAGAGGAATAATAATAATAATAATAGTAATAATAATAATAATCCTTAATTAATCATTTGATGAACGTTTAGAAAATTTAAAATAGATTGAGAATCCGCTTCAAACTTATTCGAAATTAACCCTTTAATGCCCAGCGTACCATATAAGATACACTAATTTCTGGTCAACTCAATTTTGCTTCTTTTGCAATACTTTGTGAATTTTAGTTCTTCAGTAAACGTAGATATTCTAAACGAAACATATAAGCAAGATTTTTCATTCTTAAATGCCAGATGTTGGTTTAGCTTTGATCGCTAAATCATTGTACATTCCTGGCCAGGGTGTACACATGGCTTGGGTCGGTTCGAATCTTCATCTAAAACCGTGCTTAGCTGCTATAAACCTGTGGTTAAGTCGGAGGGAGAGGCCGATGTAAAACAAACGGTGGTTGACGGGATTTATGCAGCTAAGTTTCAACGGTTTTGCTTCTTCTTATGGAAAAAAAACAACTCAATAACCACCGTTTGGCGCTTCGCGTGTGCTCTAGTAGTACAATTTAGCAACATAACAATTGAATAGCACTAAAAGTGCCAAAAACATGCTACCAGAGGTCTGCAACGGCTCCTGTGCGGGCACGAACGCGACAACAATGGGCGAGCGCTATGCGAACAGAATCATTCTGGGCAATAAAGGGTTAATTATAGGGTGAATAATCGCAAATCACATAGGGGAATTCACTGAGGGGAAGTCTTTTTGGATTTTCGAATTCTGTCATTTTTTATTTGTGACAAGCGACTCATCGATCATAGGCTGCAAGTGTGTACCTGATGCTCGGGCTCGTCCTCATCGTCCTCGTCCTCCAGCAGCGGGTGGTAGTGCTCGCGCAGCCCCCAACCGCGACGTCGGGCCAGCTCCTGCGCCGTGAGCACGGAGCGCAGCGCCGCGCGGTGGTCGAGCGCGGCGGCCGAGCCCTCGGGCGACAACTGCAGCGGCTGCAGCGGCATCACGCTGTGGAAGTGCGCGAACGCCGCGCCGTTGCTCGCGTCCAGCGCCTGCGCGCGCTCCGCGGTGCGCAGCAGCCGCGCCAGCCCGCGCTCCGCAGCCGCCGCCGCCAGCCACACCTGCACCGGCGCCGCGGTCCGCAGCAGCGCCCGCCCGCTCGAGTGGCCTGCGCACGCAACCCGCTGGAATTGAGCCCTCGAATCGCAGGCGCACCGTTGCCGCAATGAAGCTGTCACAGCCCACGTGCCCCGGCGCAGCAATTAATCCCTCAGAGCGCACGGGCCGTCGCGTCATTGCAATTAAGCCCTCACAGCCTACGTGCCCCGGCGCTGCAATTAATCCTTAACAGCGCACGCGCCCCGTCGCTGCAATTGGGCCCTCACTACCTACGTACCCCGGCGCTGCAATTAATCCCTCAAAGCGCACGCACCCTGTCGCTTCAATAGGGCCCTCACAGCCTACGCTCCCCACACAGGCACTAAGACCTCACCGCCGGCTAGCCACACTGCACCACACTGCACCGGCGAGACTCCGCAGCAGCAGCCCGCTCGCTCGAGTGGCCTGCGCACGCACCCCGCTGGAATGAAGCCTTCGCATCGCAGGCGCCCCGTTGCCGCAATGAAGCCATCACAGCACACGTGCTCCGGCGCTGCAATTAATCCCTCAGAACGCACGAGCCGTCGCTGCAATTAAGCCCTCACAGCCTACGTGCCCCGGCGCTGCAATTAATCCCTCACAGCGCACGCACCCCGTCGCTAAAATTTGGCTCTCACAGCTGAAGCGCTCCTTCGCAGAAATTAAGCTCTCACAGCCTACGTGCCCTGGCGCTGCAATTAATCCTTAACAGCGCACGCGCCCCGTCGCTGCAATTGGGCCCTCACAGCCGACGTGCCCCGGCGCTGCAATTAATCTCTCACAGCACACGCTCTCCGTCCCTGCAATGGGGCCCTGACAGCCTACGCGCCCCCACACTGCCACTACGACCTCACCGCCGCTAGTCACACCTGCACCGGCGACGTGCTCCGCAGCAGCGCCCGCCCGCGCAAGTGGCCTGCGCACGCAACCCGCTGCAATTAATGCCCCCACAGAGCATGCATCCCGTCACTGCAATTAAGCCATCACAGTCCACCTGCCCCGTCGCTGCAATTAATCCCCCACAGCGCACGCGCTCCGTCGCTGCAATTGGGCCCTCACAGACAATGCGCCCCGTCGCGCAGCGCCCGCCCGCTCGAGCTGTCCTGCTCACATCCCTCTTCCTTCTCTCGCTCTCTCCCTTCCTCCGTCGCTTCTCTTTCTATTCACACTCTCTCATTTCTACATCTCCCTCCATCTTCCCTCCTTCTCTCATCCCTCCCTCTCTCTCCCTCGCTCTCCGATCTATATCTCCCTACCTGTCATCTCCTTTTCCATATCTCACCATCTCGCTCTCTCAGTTCCTTCCCCTCTCTTCTCGCTCTCCTCATCTCCTTCCCTTCCCCTCTCATTACCTCCCCTCGCATTTTCCCTTTCCGTCTTTCTTATTCCTCACTCCAGCCCTTTCCATACCCCTTTGCATAAACAATTGTACAGACCCGAGCCACCTAGATAGAAAATATTTTGTATTGCACTATTTTTGATACAAAGATACGCTAGATTGGGGCAACTGAATTTTTGCTTGGAATCCTGTACGAAATATTGGTTTTCCAGATGGGGCTTCATTGCGATTTCGAAACGATTTAAAACGTACACATTTCTGTATCTTAAAAAAAAATAGTTTATTTTGGTAAATAGCTGTTCTTTGTCACGTACGTTTCGATCTTTGACATTTGGCTTTCATCTCAAGACTTGCATCTCTTTTTATCTCAAGACAAACATACAGAGTTGGTCCAAAGATGGCCACTGCCGGGGGACGTATCGGGTCTTCTTCACGATGCGACAATCTAAAATAGGGCATTAAAGTAAATTTCCTTTCACAGTGAAACCCTAGAGATGAAAAGCCTGAAAACATATAGAAGAGTTAAAGAAAATAACTGACAGCCAATTTGAAAAAAAACATCATCTTGCTATTGGATAGATTTAGAGAAGTATCGTGATCGTCTGACTAGTAACTCTTCTCTGAATAAATATGGAAAAGAGGAAGGATTAATATAGATGATCGATGTAGTTAGAATGCGTTTCAACTTCAATGGTCTGTTCCAATAACTGAGGCTTCGAATCCGACCTTGGGCCTCTGTGAATATTCCTTGTCTTCCGTAAGAGAGCCTCACGACCCCGCGATCCGGACTGAGAATGCTGTAATAGGCTTAGACTATAGCGTATGATTCGATATGCTTCGCAAAAGAGTAAAAAACCTGCTCCAGATAGATGAAATTCTAAAAAGGCAGGATGAATTCCGTTTTTCCCCTCTTCAACTTCCGCGTTTCCCAGCACGAGTACCCCACGAACAAATGACCACAATTCACGACACCACTCATTTGCGTTCAAGAACACTTGTGACTTATCTTTCGTGCGTAGTGTTGCGGGAAGGAGGTCACGGCCTATTGAAAGGATGATTTATTATACACCACACTGCGATGAAGTGATAACAGTCGTCAGCTGGATAAAACTTTGAAAACGACAGAGATGAACTCCGACTTCCCAAACTTCAATTAACTTGCGACCCTCTTGGCACGAACGCTCCAGGGAGAAACGATCGCTACTCACGCGTGAGGCCGTGGTGTTTGACCGGGCAGAGCACGCCCGTGGCGCCGGAGGGCAGCGCGCACACTGTGATGCGTGCGCGATGGGCGCGCATCATCACGCGAGGGCACTGCACGGGCGGCACGCAACGGGCGCCCGCCGCGCACGTCGAGTTGTCGCCGATGGCTGGCGATGCCAGCGCGCAGATAGCCAGCAGCGCCGCCAGCCCCGGCAGCCGCGCCGCCGCCGCCGCCGCCCAGCAGCGGCCCTGCCAGCCCGCCATGGAGCTCTGCAACTGACGCAAAGGCGCAATTGGAGATGAGCAAGTGATCTCTCGAGCAAGTGATATCTCGGGCAAGTGATCTCCCGAGCAAATGATCTTTCTAACAAATGAACTTTAGAAGAATTTATCTCTCGAGAGATCACTTGATCTCTCGGGCAAGTGATCTCTCGAGCAAATGATCTCTCGAGCAAATGATCTCTCGAGCAAATGATCTCTCGAGCAAATGATCTCTCGTGCAAATGATCTCTAGAGCAAATTATCTCTCGGGCAAGTGATCTCCCGAGCAAATAATCTCTCGAGTAAATGATCTCTCGGACAAATTAACTTTTGAAGAAATTATCTCTCGAGAGATCACTTGATCTCTCGGGCAAGTGATCTCTCGAGCAATTCTTCTCCACAGCCAATGACCTCTCAAGCAAATGATATTTCGAGCAAATGATCTCTCGGACAAATGAACTCTCGGACAAATGAACTCTCGGACAAATGAACTCTCGGACAAATGAACTCTCGGACAAATGAACTCTCGGACAAATGAACTCTCGGACAAATGAACTCTCGGACAAATGAACTCTCGGACAAATGAACTCTCGGACAAATGAACTCTCGGACAAATGAACTCTCGGACAAATGAACTCTCGGACAAATGAACTCTCGGACAAATGAACTCTCGGACAAATGAACTCTCGGACAAATGAACTCTCGGACAAATGAACTCTCGGACAAATGAACTCTCGGACAAATGAACTCTCGGACAAAAACGGTTGGGTTATCGAGAAACTTCATGTGACATTATTTAAAGCACATGTACTCATAAATATAATAATGTGAACAAATCGCCGACAATGTAAATAATGACGCGAGAGACGTCAACAAAATTAGATTTTTGTAATTGTTGAAAAAACAAAAGAATAGATATAGAGTTTATGTCATTTCACAGAACACAGTTAGCAATAACCATACCAAAAGTTTAAAGAAAAAAATTTGGAGACTTTTTAAGATAATCTTGTTTTTATTATTTATTACAATTGCACATATTGCACGTAATATTGCGCGAAAACTACTAAAATTTGGAAAAAATGCACATGACCTAAATGAAAGAACTAATTATGGACAGTACATTTCATTTAAAAGAAAAAAAACTCTGTCATCAATTTTGTAGTTGTAGGAAGCGGCGATTGAAAATTCAAACTGACAAAATTGACGAAAATTCAGAGATAACAGTGAAAAACACACATACGCCTTACCTGATTCTTACAAAATATTAAAAGAAAAAAATTGGAGCCTTTCTGAGAAATTTTTCAAACTGCCCGGGGGACTTCATTTGAAGTATCCACAAATTGCGAAGAAGTTTTTCAAAATCGCTGCGCCTCGAGTGGAGCCAGATCGACCAGGGAATATCCCTTTTGGAAGAAAACCTTCTTATGGTTTAAGCGCTAGTGATGTTCACAGACTGACGGACAGACAGAGACGGACAGACGGACGTTTTATAAAGAAACACATTTTCGGTATCAGGGGTCTCCAAAAAGTGTATTTCCATTGAAATCTCGAAATCAATTTCCATAGCATTACAAAACTTTCCCTATATTACGTACATTACTCCGTATATACGTATGTTTACTGGAAAGTAACTAGTGGTGCTACAGAATGACGCGGACATTTCGCATTAGTTTTCTATGTCATTTGATCTCAGCTAGCTCTTCCTACTTCCCACTTACTCTTGCCAGCTGCCACCTATCGCCACCCAAAATACATTTTTTTGACATTTTCTTAATTTTTCGGTTTCCTAATGGCAGAACGAAAATATTGATTTTAGAATATTAAACAATACTAAAACCTCATCTTAAATGACAATTTTCTTTTAAAAATTTGTAGCCGTTTTTAAGAAAATGGCGTTTAAGAGCTTATAAAATGTTTGAAAAAACAAAAAACTACCCCAAAATGAACGTTACGTCATATTAAAGAGTGCAATTAGCACTATCCGTTCGAAAAGTTTGAAGAAAAAATTTGGAGCCATTTATGAGAAAATGGCGTTGAGCGATTCTAAAACTACGGAATTTTGAGCTATTTTACACAGAAAATGGTACAATTCTCGAGAAACTTTACTTGACATTGTTTAAAGCACATGTACTCGTAAATATAATAACGTGAAAAAAGCGCCGCTAATGTAAATATTAACGACGTGAGAGACAAGTAAAAAAAATACATTTTTGTAATTAAAAAAAAACCCAAAAGAATAGAGCAATATAGCATTAATATCATCTCATAGAGCACATTTAGCACTATCCCTTCAAAAAGTTTAAAGAAAAAGTTTGGAGCCGTTTTGAGAAAATCGTGTTTTTGTAATGTTTTAAAATTGCACATTTTGCACGCAATATTGCGCGAAAACTTAATTTTCAAAACAATGCCCGTGACCTTAAACAAAGAACTACTTTTGGAGAACAAATTTCATTTGAAGGAAAAATCTCTGTCTTCAATTTTGCAGTGTGAGAAAGACGCCGAAAAAAATTCAAACTTTCACAATTTTTGAAAATTCAGGGTTATCCCTGAAAATCGGACCTATGCCATCTTAATAAGTGTATTTTGCTCTATTCTTACAAAAATTTAAAGAAAAAATTTGGAGACTTTTTGAGAAAATTTTGAAAATCCCCGGAGGGATTTATGTAAAGAACCCCAAAAATTTGTAGAATCTTTTTCAAAATCTCAATGCTTCGACTCAAGACCGACCGGAGAATATTCATTTTTGAAGAAATCGTACGTATGGTTTAAGAGCTAGTGGTGTTCACAGACGGACGGACAGAGGGATGGACGGACGGACAGACGGACAGACGGACAGATGGACAGATGGACACTCGGACAGATGGACAGACGGACAGACGGACGTTTTGCTTTCAATTGGTTTTCGGGGTTTCACAAAAAAGGGGGATTCTGTAGAGGTAGTCTGTAAAAAAGGGAGAAAGTAAAAAGGCTCCAAATTTTTAATTAAATTTTGTTGTTGAATAATTAAAAAGATAATTAAGAAAATGATGCAGGTATCATTTTCGTTGAAATTCCCGATTTTGCGAAGATTGCAAAAAACAATTTCATAACTAGAAAATTGGAGACAGGGATTTTTGCCTGAGACAATGTCTGTTGTACAAAATTTTCTCTTTAGAAATAGTTATGTAAATTTTTTTGTAAAAGTTGGTAGTTTTCGCGTAATTTCTGTTTGATATAAATGAAACATTTATGGGCTTTCAATACGATAACATTGTAATATTGCGAGAAAGTATGTGATGTTGCAGCACCACTAGTTAAATATCTCCCATGCCATTAAAGTGCACATATTCAGCAATTTGTAAATACTATTGCATATGAGTTAAATTGCCCAAAATGACTTTAAATGAAGTTTTTGGAAAACCCAAAAATTTGCTGTGAAAAAGAACTTCATATTTCGCAATTACAGTAACACTTGAAGGTCATTTTCTTAAAAACAGCTCCAAGGTTTGAATGAAATTTGATATTTTTGACGAGGTATTAGGGGAGAATGGGGTAGCACCGATCACTTAAGGAAACTGATCGCTCAGATAGAATGTATTCACCAGAAAATTTAAAATATTGCATGAAACGACAGATGGATATTTCCTAGTGTGGTGGTGGAGAACTGAAAGTCGCAGAAGTTATTTTCTTTTGCACAGATTTCGTAAAAGAAAAAAACAGCTTTGATCGGCATTCCCCTATCCGTGGGGTAATACCGATCGTGTATTTGTCCCGTGTATTTTATACGGGAAATTTTGAAATGTAATTATTATCCTATATATTTGATCTATTACGCTAAAATTCTTTCAATAATGCAAATTTCAATAATAATTAACCAAAAGAGTAAAGAATTGATTATCCTTCTACTCCAAGTGCAAAACTACTGAAATAAAAATATTTTACAAAAAGTTACACATTGAACATAAGGGTTATAATGTTCTAAATGCAAATAAACCTTTCAAGAAAAGTAAGGGAATGGTTGACGGGTTTATCTGAATAAAACAAATACAAGTTTACGTCAGTTTTATAATTTAAACTTTAATTTGCTATTTCTTGAAGCAAAGTTCACAAAAATTGTTTACAGCTGAATCAGATCCACTGCAAAGTGCATGGTTCCAAAATCCACAGCCTGTACTCCTACACCAACCTTCGCCGTGTTGCCCAAATTCACCGGGAACGAAGGACATCTCTTCCTCTTGATTGCCCGGAAAATCATTATGTTCATCATTGTTACATAACTCATCTTCATTTACATTATTTTTCCCCTCGCTCCCAACTAACCACAGAACCAACTCTTTTCACTTTCTCGCCTTACGAATACTTCGTATTTTTCCTTTAGTGCTAACTACTTTTTCAGGGTCTTGGACAGTAGGCACTCCCGTCTCTTCCATGTTAAAAATACGATACGGTGTGGAGGCAACTTTGTCATCACAGCTCCCCAATTATCAAAATATATTTTTACTTCCTGTCAGTTGAAAGCTTAAATAGGTTGATATTAATTGCTTCTGATTTTCGGACATTTAAGGGATTCCTTTTAAGAAAAGCATAAAGCCAGCCACCAAAACCATTTACAACCTAGGCAGAATTTTTTTGAAAAATTGTTAGGAACGTTGTTTGCTTCGGCAGATGCAAGAGCCACTTTGCGGATTTGCAGTGATTATAGACCATAAAAAAAGATTATCCATCAATTTTATTCGTTCAGCCAATGCTGCTGCCTGCTCTTGACTAAAATAGTATATTCTTCAACGAGCGTAGAATGAAAGCTATTATTCACGAGTTGATGTTTACGACACGAGCGACGTAGGAGCGAGTGTCGGAATTTCAACGAGTGAATAATAGCCATTCTACGCGAGTAGAAGACTATACTTTCTCTACGACTTTAAAATTGATATTTTAAAAATATCCAATGGGCGCCTTAACCTCAACACCAACTCGCATACTGTTTCGGGGCTCACCTGTCTGACGACAGTTGCGACCAGCCGCGGCAGAGCACGCAGCGCCTCTGTAGGCGACTGCGAGAACCCTCTGTCGTGGTGTAATGAACTAAGACGAATGTGATTGGTCGACAGCCGTGTGAGAATAATATTCTCGCAAGGCTTATGGAATCGGCATCATTACTGCATCCGATAACGTGCAGAAATGTATACATTCTGGAGCAGTCGTAGAGAAAATGTTTTTCGGCCAAGAAGTAAATTTCCTGAAATCCCCTTAAATTTCCTGTAAAGCAGTCTTGCGAATGGAATGTTGATCTGTTTACTTGCGGGTCTTATGGAATGTCCTTCATGGATAAGTAGCATCGCCTGTTGCAGCTTTTCATCAGCCCATTCTTCTCTGGTTGTAGTCCTTTTCCACGTTCTAGGCATCTAATAGAGAATATAGTCTCTTGCAATATATTTAGACGATAAGTAGTACAAATATGAAAGGACAGCACATTAGTATTTAGATCTGTGAGGGGTTGTGCCGATATTGATCGCCATTCCTCCACTCATCTGATCGGTGCAACCCCACCATGTATACTACAGAATATCATAACCTAACAATTCGATAAGTTACTTTAAAAACTTAAACTGTGAACTAAAATGATGCTGAAAAGGTTACCAATCCATTTGCACAATTGAGTTATTAAAAATACAAATGTACATGTTAATTAAATCGATTTGAAAACATGAAGAAATTAGATCGATTTTCTCTGAATTACACTTGCTTACTTCACACGAAGCGCATGTGCGGAACTGGTCAGTTGCTGTATGTAGTTAATTTATTGCTCAATTGGGAAGAGCACAGCACTCACCACACTTTGCTACAGCGCACTCTACTGTCGTTACAGCCCTGATCGGGGCTACCCGCTGATCGGTGCCATCCCACTCTCCCCTACTCTTCTTAATAATTTAAAATAATAATTCGGTTCTACTATTAGAAAACTGAGAAGTTGAGAAACTTTAAAAAAAATGTTATTTGGGTGGCGATAGATGACAGCTGGCAAGAGTATATGGCAAGTCCGAATAACTAGTCCAAACAAGAGAAAATAGAAAAACTAATACAAGGAAGTCTGTGCCATTCTGTAGCACCACTGGTTCAAAATGCAAGCTGTTTTCGCGTGAAATAAAAGCAAATAAAAATAAATTATTTAAAAAAGGTTCCAAATTTTTTCATTTAACTTTTGGAATGGATTAAGCTATATGCTCTGAATAAATATTAAATTAATGTTCTTTTCATGTAATATTTTAATAAGAAAAAATTACACAAATGTAGGTTTAAGAAGTGTTATATTATTACGTAACCATTAAAAGTAATGCAAGAACAAGGCCCCACAATCCTATGGTAATGGCCGTCCTTCCGAGTTGCAAATTGAAGCTTGCGCTGGCTGCCATGTTGGGGGCAAATTTACGCGCCTAATTCAAAAACGTCGAAATTTTTCAGACTTTTCCGCATTTTCAAGGCTTTGAATACGTAGACTGGAAGAATTATTGAAATACTAACTCACTGTTTGGAGTTATATATGCAAAACTAACATTCAAAAGTCAAAACGTTAATGTATCTCTGACATAATATAATATGAGTACTGTTGTTTAAAGCACGAAGTTTTGGAACTAGTAACAACACTTTTGAAATAAAAAAGAAGCATATAAGCTTTTACTCTAAAAATTGGCTTGTATTTACTCCAAGAGGTTGTTCAGTTCGTGATAAGTTCATATTATATAAAACACACTAAAGGGGTTATCATGAAAGTATTTAATTTTGATATGTTGGAGATATTATCCCACACAAAACATCATATTGTAGTAAATATCGGAACTTTTCTTTCGGAAACTTTTGTTATCATTTTTAAAGGGTACTCCTCTAACCCAAACTCAATTAAAAATTGTATATCTTGAATAATTCTGCTTGTTTTTTTAGTAAAAGCATATTGCGCTAAATTTTTAGAAGTCTTTACTAAATTATAAAATTAAAATCAGTCATTTTTATACTTTGGATACATAAGAATGTTCCGTATAGAGCACGCAAATACTTCGATTAAATAGTCATGTGAATCGGGGTTGAACTATACGCGTTCTTGAAGTTTCCGTCTGCCTCTAGACAAATCTTGATATTCCTGTATTTGGTTCGAATTTAGGGAACTTAGGTACTTCTTTATCTACTATAGAGAAATGGCAAGTTACCTCCAAAACAGTGGTTATTTTCAGAGTGAAACTAATGTTTCTTTAAATGTAATTACAAATTCACCTATTTTATTGTTATTCACGAACACCGTATTAATTAGTAAAAGTAACCAGCAGATTCAGTAGTTTACATCACACAGTCAAACGTTGCACTTGAGAAATTATACCACGCAGGCTATCGCCGTACAATTTGTACTCTCGTAAGCCGCGCGCTGCTTCACCATTTTACTTTTTCCTCTTATAGAATCTTCCCCTTCCGCAAAAGTCACACAAATAATGATATACGGCACCAGTACGGCTGGGTGACCACATGTTTGCTCCCAACATGGCTGCATTCAATTTGCAACGCTACACAAGCGCTGTGCTAGTATACTTTACAATGTCTTTGTGCAAGAACGTGCATGTGAAAATGTAATAGAATGTTCGAGAAGAGCTCATTCTGTAGATTACGGTGTGAAAAACGTTTCTTTTTCGGCCCCAAAATTTTAGTTATTAAGGTCCTAGAACGCTTAAGGAGTTATTTAACGATATAGATTCAAAATGCTGCCGAGCGTGTTGCGGGTTGCATTGACGTGAATATTTAGTTCTGTTCTAGTGCAGTTACAACATTAATAGAACCTTCTGGGTGAAAAAACACGTAAAATTGGAAACTTTCATGGAGATCGGCTGGTTACGTTTACTAATTAAATGTGTGATATATATATATATATATATATATATATATATATACACACACACATACATACATATATATATATATATATATATATATATATTCATATATATATCCATTGAGGATACAAATAGGCAAATATAATACGTATGAATAAGAGCTTCTTTTCCTTGAAACTAAATACAAACAATCTAAAATCAAATTAATAATCTATAGATTTGTTAATTTATGCATTTTAAATTATTCTCTCCTCAAGACATTTTACTTGTCAATATTACACTAGGTATTGCCTCTATGATGAAAACAGATTATTTGTATAAATGATACTGTAAATATCTAATACAAATTTTTGAATTAAATTTATTTTCAGAGTTCTGTAATGCTTACTTAAGAACAATGAAAATAGTAAAGAAAATTATGATGAAACACTTCGGAAAACAATCTGCATGTCCCATTGTTTCAAATCAAATGGAGTCGTCAATTTTCATAAAAGCGAAGAACTATAATCATAAAACAATTTCATATCGTTATAAATTACTCTTTGACAGTTCAGAAAAGTTGAGATTCGACAAGGCGTTTTAACCACTGTGGATCTCCACATTTTAATATATAAAACGCAATTATTAAGACGCATTAAGTGTCTGAGATAACATTTACACCAAGTATATAGAGCAACATAATTTTTAACGGTGTTTTTTTGTGAAAGGAAATATTTAATTACAATGAACAATTTTCAGCTATTCGCGAACATGTTCATTCTGCAATTCTTGACCTTTTTGTGAGGCAAACAAACATAAAAACCGTACACTTTAATCCGGCGGAAACACTGAAAGCGGCGTTTTCATTTACTACTCTAATAGTCATTTACTACACTAAAGACACGAATCCAAATGATTGTTTGCAAACAAAAGGAACGAAATACTAAATTATGACCATGTTTTGCTCGAGTTTCAATTTACAAACTACCTTTTCTTTTTGGTCACACCGATAAACTACCGACGAAACTTAATGAAGCTTGAATAAATGCAATCAATGGCAATTGTTTGATCAAGGGATATACTAAGAAACTGAACTTTTGTTGGAAAACTAATATTAAGATAAATGGAAGTAATAGCAATAGCTTCGAATCCATTT